>JAVTVJ010000242.1:3000000-3287015 GCA_034509425.1 Eopsaltria australis
AGGGTCAGCTTGGAGAAGCAGGTGGAGAACTGGTCTGACAAGAACCTCACAAAGTTCAACAAAGATAAATTAGCCCTCTATCTGGGACGGAATAACCCAATTACAGCATAGTCTGCGAGCAAGCTGGCTAGGAAGGACCTGAGGTTCCTGATGCACAGTAAATTGAATACAAGTCAGCAGCGTGCTCTTGCAGCCCAGAAACCCAGTGACCTATTGGACTGCATTAGCAAGACTAGCCAGAATGTGGAAAAGTGATTATTCCCCTCTCTTAAGCAAGTGTGAGAGTGTATCTGAAATCCAGAGACCAGTTTTAGGGTTTTCAGCCTTGGAAAAGACTTGATGTACAGGACCAAGTCCAGTAGAAGACACTTTGTGAAGATGAAGTTGAGACCACTAACTCTGTTCAGCTTTAGAGGCTCAGGAGAGATGTTCCTGCTGTTTTCAGCTCCATGATGGGAGAGCACAGAGACAATGCAGCCAGACTCTTCACACTGGCACCCAGGAATGGAACAAAAGGCAACAAATTGAAAGAGAAAGTTCTAAATAGATCAGAAGGGGAGAAAATTACACCACAAGGATGGTAAAACACTGGAATAAGGCTGGCAAGAGGGATTGTGCAGTTTCTACCCTCATAACATTTCAAAACTTTGAGCAACCTTGCAGACTCTAGTTTAAGCAGGGTGTTGGACTTAATTATCTCCAAAGGCCTTAACTTAAAACATGAGCTAATATTTGTATCATTAAGTAACCTACAAATTTACAACGTGATAAAGCTTTTGTTAAATAGCTGTTTTGTTTTTTTTTTCCCTTCCTGCTGTCCTTTCTTCTCATTTTCTTATTCCATGAGGAGGAAAATTAGACTTTATAAGACTGAAATCAAGTGTAGTTATACTGGCCCTCTAGGGATAAAACCATCAATACAATTACCAGTGCCTTTCTTGAAAGCATACATGTGGCTACCAAAGTAAAACTGTGAGTTTACAGACCACTGCTGTCCAGCAGTAACGTCAGTTTCATGCTATATCTCAAATGCATTCTGACACTATCACTTTTTATCATTCTTTTTTTATTATTATTGTTATTTTACTTAAAATACTTGTCATTACGGTGGAAATGTTTAGATCCTATTTGGCTGGCACTCAGTGCATTCTGCTGCTGTCTTTGTGATTTATGAGTTGCTGATTCTCACTTGCACAAAAAAAAAAAATCCTCCGCAAGAAGAAATAATTTGGAATTGCTTAATATGCCCTGATGAATGTGCTAATTATTTCGGAGAAGCAGATTTGCTGTCACCTTTCATTGTCGAAAGCAACACACTCATGGCAGGCTGTAGTGCTATAGAAATAAATACCATAAATGCTTAATGTATGAAAATGTTATTGGCCTTGCACAATGAGGGATTTAATTTGTTCACCATCCAATGAATTTGAACAAGTCTTTTCCATGATTTATAGCACAGACTGTCTTATGGCTTGCAATGTGTTATACTCTAAAGGGTCTTAGGACACAATTTTATGCAAAGTAATACATTAAAGTTAGTCTTTATTGTAAAATGCTAGAAAACACATCCTCATTGTGTCATATCATGGCCCTGGAGCCCTATAATCTGATTTCATGGGATGAAATGAATAATAGTGGTTTCTAAGCATAAAAGGAAAAACTTCAGGGAAACTCAGAGTCTAAGAAAAAAAATAGTAAAAACTGATTTTATTTTAATATACTGCAGAAACTAGCTTGACAGCTGGCATAAAAAAGATTCAATTTGTATTTATTCAAACATTGGGACATGTTACCCTTGCATTATGTTTCTAAATAGGTTATTTCAGAGCGCTGGCGATAGAGCACAGTATTTCAGCTGTGTTATTAATTGATAACACTTGAGTCCATATCTTAGAAAGCGTAATATAGTCCAGACTGTAGCTTTTTCTGTCAGCTAGACCTCTGATACCAATAAGTCTGTTTTCTGAATGTTTCGAAGTAAATGAATGAAAGTAAAGCTTAATCAACCAATAATCAGACAGCATTGATAGGCAAATACCTGAAATATGGTTTCCATCGCTTGTTTCCTTGATTTCTTTTAGACAATTAGAATAAAAAAACGTTTAATTGCTAAAATACAATCACTTGTTGGAAGTGGCATCTCAGCTGTCTTAATTTATACCTCCAGACTTATGTATAATGTTTGCAGCTCTAACACTGCTTAACACATGCTCACTTAAAACCAAAGGTGTTTCTAGTGAAAAAAGAGATACATATTCTACTACACTAGGTGACTGTTATGAAATCTGTTAATTACATCATTATGTGGATGCTAGCTTTTAAGTTTGGACTGTATTTGCTTTCTGTATTCATTTGCAGAATTTTTAGGAGCATTAATGTTATTTTTCATGTTTAGACAGAAGTTAAAAATGTAGTGTACCTCTGTACTGAAAACCAAATCAATTACTAATTAATTCAGAAATTCTGGTGACCCAAGTGTCAGAAGTTCATTTCAGTTCAATTATTAATATACTGGATACTAAGTATATTCTGAAATACAGGACCTGTGGCTCTGGCTATGCACTTCACAAACATCTAGCCTGGATGACATTGCTTGTACATATTGTTTAGTAAGAAGTCTACTTAGGACATCATATAAACATACACCTAAAAACTCTCCTTATGCAGTTTTTGTGAATTAAGAAGTCATCCCAGTAACTCAGAGAAAAAGAACATAGGCAGGAAAGTCTGAAAGTCCCACATACAAACATCCATGATTTGCAATAAAAGTGTCCTGCAGAAATATTGGACAGAGTTTTAGGCCGCTGCATTATTATAACTTTCAGAATAAGTTTTCAAGAGTTTCTTGCAGCTGTACTGCCAAGGAATTGAAACTCATATTCACTGTGAATGTTGTAAGACTTCTGCTATTTGAGAGCACCTACAAATACAGCTCCTGTTCACTTCACTAGGAAAGCACAAGTTTGGTCAGTGTTCCCAATCTCCTAATCTACTGAAGTGTCTCTGAGAACATGCTCTGAGCCCTACCCCCTTCCCTGTTTTTTATTTGTAGTGCAATAATTTGTGTCTCTGTCTTGAGCAGTAGCTGAGGAACGTAGTGAGGAAATAGGCAACAAATGAAATAATTACGAGGTGTTCTTACTGTCTTTAGTCTTTATTGCCTGAAATGCAGACAATCATTTGAAACAAACATGGAAAAATGTAAAATATTGAGAACTGCAGGTTTGAAAAAAAAATTAATCAAAATCTCTGCCAAAGCAGTAAATGTGATAATTTAGTAACAATCTGCAATTGAACTTACTGTATTGGAAAAATAACACTGTGATAGCAAATTTCAATGCCTGCTCCCAGCTATTGGTAGATGTAATATGAATTACTTCATGTTTAAGTGTGGCCACAAGCAAAGGCTTGCTAACATTAAGATTCTTCCTCTGTAAATGTTAAGTACACCTCTTTACTCACAGTTTCACTATTTTATGTTTCACATGTGGTACAAGAATAATTTAAGAAATTTTCAGTAATTTCCATTCCAAATATTTCAAATTTTGAATTCTCTGACTACTGGCAATATACTAGGGTTTCCCTCACCCTCCTCAAAAAGTTTCCAGGCCAGAATGACAACAGGGATACTGCAATCCTGAAAACTGGCATTTGAATACAGTATCTGCAGCTTCCTTTAGAATTATAAGTTACAGTTTAATCACTTTTCTTATTCTGCAGTTTAAAGAAAAAAAAAAAAAAAAACTATGAAAATTATTTGGGAGAAAATTTTACGAAGTATTTTTAGACAACGAAGTCAGAAACTAAATCAGGTCCTTCACTACTTCTTTGGATGCCAAATCTGTATACAAAGTGAAAACGTTACATGCAAGTCTTGTACAAATACTTAAATGCACTAGGCTTTAGAAAATGAAGAAGAAAGAAGTGAGATTGGGCAAAGAAATGTGTTTTCTTCAGAACCGTTTCATTTTTAAACTAAGTGTGTAACTGTAGGCTACTATTCACAAAATACTTTCTGACAGAGATCTAGTAGACTCCTGAATTATTTTCCAAGTAAGCAGCTGAAAACCCATAGCAGTAGATATAAAAAATTAGAAATATTTTCTTGGAATATAGTATGGAAACAACATAGATGTAAAATTCTTTTTGCAGTATTGTTTTCTAATCACCTTAATAGCCATTTAACAACATAATGTCAAGAGGAAATTCCCCCTTGTACACACTTCTTCACTTCTTAAGTCCTTAATTGTATCATTACCTGTCACCAGACTACTTTCTAGCCATTGTTTCCACAAAAGATGATAAAAATTTTATGTTTGCCCTCATTTCATGCCATAAATGTTTCACAGTTTCATGAATATTCATTTTGTTTGTTTCAAAAGTTATTTAAAGACAAAGGTGTTTTCAGGGTGGTTTTTCTGAACCCTGTTACTCTGCAGCTTCCTTTGTTTTTCTTGAATGATTTTATATTATAGTGCTTGATTGTTTCTCATGTACACATATCTCATATCTACATTGAAATGGCAGACTGTTTTTATTTTTTTTCATGGCAACATTTCACCAAGTACATGCAAAATATCACAGCACAGTGACCCTGTAGCCTCTAAGCCAGCTTTCTCAGCAAGACTTGCAGTAGTCAACTTTGCTAACACGCCAGTCTCAACAAAAAAGTTATTTCATTTTGTAAAGGACCAATGGAAAGTCTGGATGTAGTAACAAACAAGACAACATTTGTTTGCCAATTGCCTCCCTGGAAACATTACAATCATAAATTAGAAAAAGAATGGTACATCATCGTATTACTTAACACCAGTCATTATTTTTAGCACATAAGATGATCTACTGACTTAACAGTGTTTATATTTGTGAGACAAATTCTCTGCAGGGATGGAAGTGGAGAAACAATATTTGAACAGCTGCTGCCAGGAGGTTATAATCAGACTGTGTTCGGACTGTGCCTCACACTGCACACACACCCCATGGCTACTGTTCAAAGTCATCACCCTTCTGGGACAATACTTTCATACTTCAATTAGGAAACCTGCATTTATGAAGACTTTATTTATAAACCCCCAATCCTGCAAACATTTTCTAAAGAGTATGGAGCTCAAGAGTATCAGTAGCCTTTTGACTTCAAAGAAATTCATGTGGCAAAGCACTCCAAGCCAAATGTTCACTGTTGTAGACAAGGATTTGAAAACTACATTTATAAGCACTAGGTCCCAATGGCTTTTGAGAATGTGAATGATTAGCACTTCTGTAGTGCAAGACTTTTTCTTGTCTTATACTTCCATATTCCAGCCTTTCAATTCACACAAGAATTTAATCAATTTAGAAACCAGCAGAAGGTAGTTTCTCTGAATGAAAGATTTTCTAAAACTATATACTTATAAGGATGCCACTTTCACCTGCAGACATTGTCATAAGTCTTGTTACCAACAGCATTTGTCAGATCAGGTGATTTTAGTTTCACAAAGACAAACATCAAAACAGAAGGATACCAGATTGTGTTATGTTTGCCCTCAGAGTGTATTGGCTTTGACACAGGGCTGCCACTCTCCCAGCTCAGCTTGTGCAGTCTCTTACAAAGCCTACATGTGCTGTACATCACTGGCCAGCCACAAGCCTGGCTAAGCCGCTGGGTCCAGCACAAGCACCACGTGTGGGGGTGGACACACTGGCAGATCCAGCTCCCACGCCCATTCAGCTTCTTCGGCTGAGCATGCTGAACCAGGTAATTTGCACCCATGTTGACTACGAGCTTCCATCCTAAAGAATGCTGCCTGAGTGGACACCGTGACAAAGACAGCTGTCCTTTAACTATTACAAAGTGGAGCCACATATTAGACAAACCCTTCATTTTGCTTCTTTCCATAGAAACCTTGCTGCACCTGCTTCCTCAGTAAACAGTTATTGCAGCCAGGCATGTGGCTGACAAAGCCAGGGCCCAGAATAAATTATTCTTCCCAAGATACGGACACAGGTGTTATCAACAGCTAAAAGAGCGTACTTGATGCTCGGTCCTCTGAAACAGATTTGTCCATCAATAAGATTGAACTACCACACAGCCTTACTTCCATTACATTTCCACTTCCTTTCCATTTGAATTTTAGGTATGAGCTAATGGATTAGTCCTGCCACTTCCTGCACTATTCTCTAAGCTGTCTTTCTGAAATGCAGGGGAGGCCGATACCAGAGACAGATGAGGAGAAAAAGGAGTCTGACAGCGTGACAGACACTTAGTACCAGCATGACTGATGGGAAGACTGGGTTGAGTCACAGAGCTATTAAGGCTGGAAGAGACCTTCCTATTTGGGTCATCTAGTCCATGCTGCCTTAAGCAGATACAATTATAACAGGGTGCTTATGGCTGTGTCAAGTCAAGATACGAATATCAAGGAAGGAAATTCCACAGCCTCCCCACACAGCCTGTTCCAATGTTTTAGTACTTTTGTGATTACTTTTTCCCCTAATATATTACTTTCTTTTTTAGAACTTGTGCCTGTTGCCTCCTGTCCTATCACAGTACACCTGTGAAAAGAGCTTCATTTCACAGTGCATCGTCCAATTAGACAGTGCTAGACAGCAACAACATCTCTTCTCAGCATTTGCCTCTTAAGACCAAATACAGCCTGTTCTGTCCTTCTCAAAGACTGTGGGCTCTGCAGGCCCAAGCCTCATGGTGATACCTCACTGGATTCACCCATGTGTCTAGCAGGTGGCTGTGGCACCACTCATGCACATTACAGCATCTCCTCCTGGACTGGAGACCTCCGTGCAAGGTGCAGTTATGAAGCACATCCATGGACTACCAGCCAGATACGTCCTTCCTATGCATAGGCTCCTACAGAAGAATGGCAATGGTGACAATCAGCCAATGCAAAAGCCATCAGGATGATGACAGAAGAATGAGGGGTGGAAAAGCACAAAGTTGGTGTTTACAGTATTAAAGTTCACAAAAACCCTTAATCTTTTCCTTTCAAGGGATGATATGCCAAAGCAACTCAAAAGGTAGCTTTGCAACTTTCAGGCTCTTAGTTTTCACAGGACAATCTGGAACAAATCTGAATGATCAGACTCAACTTTGAAAATGCTCCTATAAGCGGAACATGATTACAAAAGACTCCAAATAACCATTATTCTTTCTGACTACTCTCTCCAGAAGTATGCACATCATTTGTCTGTGCATATTCTTGCACCTGCCACATTTCGTTGCAAACCTGAATTTTAAAGGAACCAATTAACTTGAAGCGTTGAGTATCATGTTGCCAAGTAAGTTAATGCCGAATCAATACCTGGCATTGCTTGCTTTGTCCAATGGATTATTAAAACCTCACCTTTGAACTGAAAGGTCAGAAGGGCAGCATACATATACATAAAAACAGGACATGACAATTACACAGTAGTCAATCATCTGAATCAACCCTAGTATTCCAGTTACAGTATCCCAAAACTGACATTCAATGTTTATTTTTACATTAAAAATTATTACGTGAAACAACTGGTGTGGCTTCTACATTAACTTGGAGAGAGCCAGGAGCTCATCATATATTTGAGGCGTAACACCGATGTTGTACTTTTCTGAAGTACAATTTCAGAAGCCCAAGGAAAAAAAAAATCTAAAATTCAAAATGTATTAAGGAAAATCTGTGAAGTTGAACTGAAAGTCCATTAATCAGTCTACCTCAGCTGTTCAAAGTATAACATTATTCTTACAGCTGTTCTAAAATTGAAAATGCACTACACAAATGAGTAAACTTAGGTATACTCTCAGCATTGAGACTTTTTTCAAAATTAGTATTTAATAGCATATTTCTTTCCCAATTTCCAAAACTTGGCAAATTTTAAGATGATTATAAACATGCAACATTTCACCTACCACTTTTCTTGCACACAGCAGAAACAGTAAAATTCTTAATAGCCTTTCAAGAAGTTGCAGCTCAGAGCAAGAGGAATAGAAACCTACAGTCAATAAGACATAACACCTGTGCTCCCTGCCACCCCCTCCAAAAACATAAAAAAAAAATTCACAGAAATAGTCTAGTTTGAAGTCAAATAACAAATATTGCCATTGATTATGACAGTAAGATTTCAAAGCTCAATCAAAAATGAGATATTTATTAGGTACACATGAAAATTTACTTTATTCAAATATTAATATCCGTAAATTTGATGACCTAGCCCTCACTGAAATCAAGAAAGGGGTTCATGCTCTGGGGTTTCTTCTGAGCAGGGTTTCCACAGAAATAATTTTACCTTACTGAGTAACAGATTGTGTTAGTTATACTTTAAAGAAAAAAAAACTGGCACAACCTAGACCATGCAAAACCCCACAATCCTCCCCCATGACAAAGCACAGTGCTTTTTATCCCACATGAATAAACCTGAAATTTTCTTTATTAATGCGTGCTGTCATTTTGGATAATATTTATTTCCTAAACAGACTGTATATATAGATTACTATTAAAAATCTAAAAATTTTCAGGCCACACACATACCTTTCCTCATTCACACTAACAGCACAGGTTCTAGTGCAACAGGATTTTCATACCAGTGTGTTTCTGGGTTTAGACAATGGTTAAATGTCTTTAAATATAGACATCCAAAATGAAAAAAAAATGTATACAATCTACACAAGGCATATAGATTGTATATGTATAGTGAAGATGTATTACAAAGATTCCAAGAAAATCACTACAAACACTTAACCTTCAAAATATACTTTTATGAGTATAGGGATAAGCCTACCTAACCCATCATCAAAATAAATTTAAAAAAAAAAAGGACAATCTCTACATGTATAAATATTTGTCCAGAATTGAAAGGCTTATTATTTCATTCCTTAATCATTTACATCATTTTGTCATCCATCCCGACAATAAAATTATTTATGGTATTCTTCATATATATTCCAAAAATATGTAAATACTCTTACGCAACGGGGCATTAAAACAAAGGAAAAGACAAAATCCAGAACAAACAGATTTCAAGTAGCTACATGGTCTCAGTAGATAATTCTGTCACCAGTCACAGCAATCCAGAAAAATCAGTCTTGGTTTTGAAAAATTTTACCACCAGTCACTATAAAAAGCAAAAAAAACCCCAAACTAAACCAAAAAATCCCACCGAGATTTATACAATCCAGCTGAAGAAAGGTCTTAAAGGTCCTGTATCTTTTGTTGTGTCATAATTCTGTCAGAAAATGGATTTCTACCAAATAAGGATTTCTTCGTACAAATCAGCCATCGAGGTTTTAGTAGCCTATTTAATTCTTATTCCCACCAAGAACTCATTTTAAGACAGCAAAGTGAAAGCTGTTTCTCCTTTCAAATACTCCTTCCTTGTTTTCTAACACCAATAAATGAGATTTGCACTGACACACTCTTATCTCAAACTCGTTTCTGTCCATGACTTGTGCTGAGCGGGTATCGTTGCAGTGCTGCACTTACATGAGGTATTTCAGCTGGCAGTACTCACCAAGAAAGTCATGTGGTCTCCTTTCCCACTTCTGAAAAAGAGGGTTAGACCACATTGGTTTCAAAATTTGCAGAATATGATTCAGAAAACAGATCTCAGTTCAGAACTGAGTTGCCTTTGATGTAAAAAAAAAAATTAAAAAATCATACTAATCTTGAAGAGATCAGTTGGACAGCCCTATAAAACTTTCAGGCCCTTTAAAGGAGATCTCACTTTAAGAAACAGAAGTATACAGAGTACTCTTGATGATGACCTCAGTAGTTTCAACTGTAATGCTTTTATTTTGTTGTGGATTTGTTTTGTTTTTTAACTGCAAGCCCACAAATGTATTGCCTTGCCTGTAATTTTACAGAAGCTGTTTTTTATCAGACTTGATTAGTAAAGAGAATGTAAATTTCCTTTCTTCCCAGTTAGAAGACTTTCATATTTAATTTTTCTCTAAAGAAATTTTACTAACACAGAAGCCCTGGGATAAAAAATTTAATTTTATGGTTATAAAAGAAAACAGGGAATTGAAAAACCCCTTTGGAGTTCAGTCACAAAAAGGAAAGATTCAATTACTTTGAGAATCTTTAGAACCACAAGACAGAAATATTACAAGTGATGAGCCAGACTGGGGGTCATCATCAACTGTAATCCCAAATGGCATTTATTCCACAGCTTCTGTTATTATTCATTTAGAAACATAATGAACGGCAAGCCACTGAAAACATGAGGAGATAACCACAGTTAAAGAAAGTAAGCTCTCTCATAATTATTCATTAATTGAATAAAAGGAAATGTTAACCACAGTAATATTTTCATTGTCTGTCTAGTGTTCAGTGCCAAAACTGATCTTGCAGGAAAATTATCGTTTCTGAATAAGTCTATTTATGTAAGATCACTAATGGCAATGTATTATTATAGGGTAAATATGCAAATAACAGTGCTTAAAATACGTTTTAATTCCATAAAGGTTAATAAATATATAGTAAAATACTCCGATAATACTTCAAGTTAACTATACTTTGACAGAGAGAATCTAACTCACACTATTTTACTCACTATTGTTCTATTAATTTCAGTGATTTACTTCTAAAATACACCATACAAATATGAGTCACATTAAGTTGTCTATGTGCACACTCCTTCAAAATGTGTGTCTGGTATCAGCATTAAAACAGAACAGAATTATTAACAGGCAGCCACTTCTTTCAAATATTTATTTAAATTACTGCTATCATATACGCTAATGAAAGTCTGACAAAACAAATTAGAAACATTTTGAAACCAATCTCGTACAATGGACTGATTCATTTGAAGTGATTTGTAGTTGGACATACAACCTACGTTGAAATCTAAATCAATTTATCTTTTGTGGAGATTTCATCTCCTCAAAAGATAGAGATGATCATCTAACATTGCCTTGAATAAGATTCATACAGAAATTATTAATAGCAAAGTACTGATCATTCCTTGTTAATGCACTACTTTCTGTAACTGAATCCTTTGTTTATTGTTGAAATACATTCATCATATATTAAAAAAATCCCTTTTACTTTGGATTGGTTTTTTTAAGTCTTCACTATCTTAAATGACCTATTATTTCTTTTCATGATCCTACTTTTTATATTCAAACTAACAGTAATTCTTTGTTACTTTTCCAGATGCTTGCATATGTTTGTGTGTGCAAACCATGAAACTCAGCCCCAGACACCTGAGGCTGGAATTAAGTCTGACTGCCATAATAGTGCAAAAAGGCCACAGATACATTAGTTGACATGCAATATATATTAATGCACTAAGATAAATTACTGATGTGTGCAATGATGACTGATTCGATGTTAAATCATGACTCAAAATTGAAAACTTATCAAATAAGAACAATGTTGGTATTTCATTTCTGTATCTGTTGTTCAATGCTTGCAATCACCATATCTTGTACTTCACTGACCAATAAACCATCAATAAAAAATTGAACACTCCTTATGTCTGGAGCAATATTCTACTTCAAATACATAGAGAAAAAGGAACAATAACTCAAAGAACATCATGACGCTGTCAATAAATGCACTGTATTCTAGGAATCATTTAAAGGATTACCGTAGGCTATTTAATTAGTCCATTAATAAGTAGTGATTTATCTGTTATAAATTGATTTCTCCCCTCCACACTTAACTGATCTTGCCATTGATCTGTCATTCTGCCCTCAAACGATTTCAAATTAAGTTTTCACTGGTCAGGAGTCCTAGTACAGAATTTCAAGACCCTTAACCTAACAAAAGTATCCTAGGATTCACTAGACCTAAGTCTTTCAATGAAGGACTATTAGTAATTAGGAAAATAGTATACAAAGAAAATATGAGATCTGTATCATAGCACATGAGCTCTCTTCTTATGGTGACCATTTTGAATTGTGTAATAAAACAGCAGGCTTTGTTAACTACGGATAGTTTTTAGATTCTCAGTGCTGCTTTACCTGAGTTGCTGTAATTCCTTGCTCTGCTTACAAGAACTCAGTAGTAAGGACATGTTGGGTGGCAAATAGTGCCAGTCAGTGAGCAGACAAAACCATCCACCTTCATGGAATACCATTACTTTTTTTATTTTTTTTTAAAGTCTAATATAAACCATCAGGACAATTGAGCAGGATTTTAGTTCTTTAATGTGCTGGACTATACCCTCAAAAGGGCACGTATTCAAAGGGCACTCTCTAAAGCCACGTATTCAAAGGGAACTGATGACTTGCTCATTTTATATGGCTTAGTCTGACTGGGGTTTAAGAACAGATTAATTTCCAGATTAAATATATCTTCCTGCAATAGCTAAAGGGGTAAGAAATCTTCTTAACTTTTGCAAGTCGAGTTTAATTTAAACTGGAAAAACAACCAAAAATTAATGAAGTGACACACTGTTGTTTTCTAATCAAATAAATGTTCCCAATGCTAATTGCTATCAGACACTCATAAGACATCACTTCTCCCTTTATTCAATAAGCTAAGTAGGATTATTTAAACAGATTTTAATATTTTACTAAGCTTCGTCTGTCTCTATTATTTCCCCTATTTAATTCACAAAATTGCTGCAACCTTTCTCTTCACAATTACATAAGTACTCTAAAACTACCTATATTATCTTAATTGTTAGGTAGCAAAGCAGACATTCATACTCTTCTCAAGATTACACGCTCCTGCTTTGCAGAAAAATAGTTAAGGATATCTATGCCCAAATTGCTGAAAAGGGATTTTAACTTGCTGGGTTTGCTGCGGATCACAAATAAAGCTAATGAAAACCAGAATGTTATGCTAATTATACACTAACCTTGATTGATACATATAATATTGTTTAATTTCCCAAGGTTTCAGTATGGAGTTTAGAAGCACAAACTATGGGATGCTACATCCCTCTTTGTAATTCATTCATTTTCATGGGAGTAAACTGTTATGTTGGTAAACACTAACAATTTGTGACATTTGAAGTTTCTACACATCCACAAACCTCCCGAATTTCATTGCCTTTCTTTTTTTTCTCTTTGACATCATTCTTTCTATAACTGCCCTGGTGCCACTTCTTATACAGAACAGGTTCCCCTGATCAATGCTTTCTTTATCTATAGATGGGTTCAAAAGGTAATTAGAGAAATACAAATAAAAATTGCTACCAATGCCTAGTAAATAAAAGTGCAGCTTCAAACTCTGGCTCAGAAAAATCCTAAACCACAGAGAAAGACTGAGGAATAATTTATCCCTGAACATCTGTCTTGTTCGTAAGTCCTTCCAAAGTGATGTGTAGCTGCAGCTTGTCCTGAAATAAGAAAACTTTCTTGGATAGCAGCAAGGGAGCAGCATGGATAACATAACTATAGTGGATTAAGACCTAAAAGAGGGCACTAGAAGGGGACACATTGGGATGAATGCCCTCAAAGTGTTCACTGACTTCTGAAGACTCTATCAAACATAACTAGATACAGTACACTGGAAAATGTGGCTGGTGTTGCACTCACAAAATATTTTCTCCTCTCATAACAGAACTCCAGACTACGGATACAAAACCTTTCTGAAATTCTGCAAATTGGAGGACATGTCTCTAAATTCCTCTGAAAGGATTAAAAGTAGTTGTTATTAATTTAGTAAATAACCTTGATTAATTTATCAAAGAAAATGACTACTCTAACCTAGAAGAATAGCATGGCTTTCCATCAGTGCCATCATGTTCTGCACTTTTATCATGTGAGTTATTTCCATTTGCAAAATGAGCAATAGACAGTGTGTTTGCAGTGTATGCTGGAATCATTAAAAAAGAAAAAAAAAAACAGATGGAAATGGCTTTAAAAGTATTAATATCACATTTAAAAAGACAACTACAACAATGTTCAAACATCAGTTTGCCAAAAACTGTGGTGGCAGAATGAAACTTAGTCAGCCCTATCTTCTGAGCACACATTTTAGCCATGCTTAACAATCTGCCTTGAACTGCAAGGAATTAAACAATCTTCAAAGATCAGCAGCAGAATGCTCTGTCTCCTAAGTCAATGTATAAACAAATAATGCTTCAGTGGAAAGATTTCCCAAACTCTTCCAAAAGCTTTATCAATTCCCACAAGTAGCCCAGTTGTCTTCTACTGTCCATACTGAAACCCATGACCTGAATTTTCAGGTCACCTTTATCAGAGAGCAACAGTGAAACAAATTTCACTCACAGTGCTGCCAAAGATCTATAGACCAAGACATTTACTCAGAATAAAACTTCTATTGAAAGTCCTCATATAAAAAACATTTTCAACATTTTCTTTCACTTTTAACAAATTATGATACATTTTCAGTTACTTTTTTTCCCTATGCAATTAAACTACTTCCAAGTAGAATAATGTGATCATGCAAGAATTTATGTTAAAATTGGGAGTTAAAATCATCTATCAATGCACAGGGAATACACTCCAAAAAGATACATTGGTATTTACAATAATTACAAAACTAAATTAGTATTTTGCAAATATAGTTCTAACTGTTCAGGATAGTTCAGAGCTCTTAAAATCTCTTTTTTTCCCTCCACTTTATTTATGCTCTTAAATCTATGCTAAATTACTTTCTACGCATTATACTGAGACTGTCAGAAATTATAACCCAGCATTAAATTATGTGGTAGACATTGTTGTTCTTGATAAGTTAGAAAAAATAAGCAACTGTGCTATAAATTGAAGTACTTGATATCTGAAACAATCTGCATGTCTCAATTCAATGCCTGTTAGATGAAGCATCCACACGTTATAAGCAACTGCAAACGGGCTGACTTACAGCATTAACGTACACTTAGTGCTATAGGTTTCTGAAGAGAGTTCTACAGGTGCAATTCAGGTGTACAAAGGTGGTGAAATTAGCACTGGCTGATTCTGGAGCAAAGTAGTACATCTCTTGCACAGAAGTAGCAAGAGAACCTGAGAATTACAAGACAAAAGAGTAGAGAAAGGGGATGCAGAGAGAACAGCATTAGAGCGCCATCAAATACGGCACAAATTAGTAAGGAGAGAAAGAAAACGTGCGTAAGAGGAAGACCTGGCAATGGAAAATATTGCAATGGGGAAGGGGGAAAGAGAAACTAGAAAATGTTCAAGAATTAGAGGGCTCGGGGAGAAAGGAGAAAGTAAGCAAGCAAGCATCCATGCAAATCAAAAGAAAGCAAAAATAAAGGACAAGAAAAGTACAAAGAACTTAAGAAAGATCAGAGGGCATACACTGGCACAAAAAGTCAAAAAGTAAAGAAATAAACATTCTATCTACTTATACCTAAGGTCATCAAGAGCTTCAGTTACATAGCTTTAAACATTTCTCTGCTTACTGTGAATACGGGTGGATGGCAATCCCAGAAGTTCTTGTCTGCTGCAACAGAAATGTTTCTGTCCTACAGCACAATCAATAAAAATCAATTGCCTGATAATTGCTTTGCATCAAATTAAATTATGGAGGGCTACATAGCTCAGAGGGTTGGAAATGAGATGTGGAGCCTTTCACCTCTGGGTCACTGCTACAAACACAATGCAAGTCAATAATGACTAAGAGTTGTTACTTTTGTGAGTAAAACACCTGATTTTAAGCTCTACTAAACCACACCTTTGCTGCTTTATAACCTCAGAACTTTGTTTTGCCAATCCCTGAACAAAGCTGGATGAAGCTCCCATGTGACCTTTGTGCTGCCTGTGATTATAATCGACATAATTCCTTGTCCTTTCAATAGATTGCAACCCAAACCCGAAGAGTCTGGTTACTTTTGAAACCAGTCTGAAAAACTGAAAAAGATTACAAGTTAGATTTAAAGTATTTATCAAGACCCCAAAATCATGTACAGTATTTCTTCTTTTAGCCATGATCATAAATACTCAAAAAATACATTTTTTGACCATTTTCTTTGATTCTCATGGAAAAACGCCAAAAACAAAAAAGAAAGCAAACAAAAAATCCCCCTCCAACTCAACAAAACCCCCCTCCACCAAAAAAAAACCAAAACAAAACAAACAAACAACAACCAAAAAAAAAAACAAAAAAAAAAAAAAAAACAAGACAATCCAAAACATTACGAAGTTTTTCATCCGTCTTGAGGCATTAAAGCGAAAGAAAGACAATACAACTTTCTGAAAACACTGGCTGATGTTACATAGAAGACAGATGGGTTTATTGTGAAAGTAAAGTCTGGACAGTATCTGTGATACTGCTGTCAGCTAAACCTCCAAACACAGGCATCCTCAAGGCTACTTATCTGGTTGTGGCACTTTGACTTCTACTAAAACGCAGCCTGTTTTCCAATATCTATGTTTTGTTTTCAATTTATACAGGACATTATTATTATTACTATTATTACTATTATTATTATTTACTTATGTATTTTAGATGTCAGATTCGACTTTATTTCTAATTTAAGCTTCAGCAGTCAAGTATTTTTACTCTATTCTTATCAGCTCTGTGATATTCTCGACTATCCCTAGCATAATTAGCAGATTGATGTGGACAGCCACATCCAGATGGATTTGCTGCATAGAAGACTATGACTGAATTTGCATGTTCAGGAATTGCAAGGAGAACATTAATTCTTTTTCCCTTCAATCTTATTTTTACAATTTATTGTTCTAAGTATTGGACAGCAATTAAATACCTTTACAAAGGCCATTGTAATTGGGGGTGGGGTTCGAGAGGAGGTTCCATTTGCCAAAGTATAATAGAAAAAAAAAAATTATTTGTTTCTATTTCCCTTTCTCTTCCTGACAGTAAAGAATGCACACCACCTCCTCTGGACAGTCAGGTGCTTCCTGAAACAATAAACCAAAGAAACACACCAGTATTTGTAATATCTTTCAGTTAGTATTTACTCAGGTACACCAAGTATCTGTTTTCTAGAAAGCAAAACAGCATGCTTAGTATTTTCAATGGGGCAGACAAGTTTTAAATAAAGGACTTAATTATAAAAAAGTCTGTCTGTAGCTTTATGCTACAAACACTCTGGTTTATATACAATACTATGGAATTGCTGCTCTCCACACACTGCAGCGGGAGATGGTCTTTTGGTAGAATATGAGGAACTGAGCTAATTTAAGAAAAAAGTCGACTTTTTCTTAAAAACATCATCAATGTCTCAGTGCAGTTTATGCAGCCCGTTTTTAAAACAGAGTGTAGACCACCACAGAGGTAAGAAGCAGCAATATTGCAAGCAGGTACCTTCCATCACAAATCACAGCATAAGCAGCATCACCCTTTCTTCAGGAAGGTACAACCCCCATAGCTCTGTTTAAAAATGACTGTGCAAAACAGTGCAAGCAGCACATTGATACTTATTTTACTTCAGTTAGAGGAAACATAAGAGTACTCCTTTTATACAATGCATAGTCATCAGGGCACTCATCTGACTGCTGATTTCCAGGTCATGGTCACCCTGAAGCCACAACTTCTTTCTAGGAGAAAGCTCTAAGCTGTAGAGAGGACCAGGAAGAGGGTTCTTCCACTCACCACAGTGACTGAGTCCCTGTGATGTGCACAGAGGGATCAGAGCCTACAATTTATGCCAGCCTTGGCACTTAAGAGAAGCCACATCTAACACCTCATGAATCTGGTACTGCTACAAAACATCCCAGCTTCAGCTGTAGGATGGCCAGCTTCCCTGTCCTAGCTTGGAATACATTTATGCAAGCAGAGAACTGTACTTGTAAACAGGATCTGTGGCTCTCAGTTTGTGCTCTCTCATGACCCCCACAGCCTGTGTGAAAAGTTCCTGTTGCAGGGTATCTTTTGAATTGAAACTGACGCTATCTAAACGAATCAGCTGTGTTCAGGCCCTGACCAAGAAGCTTAATTATTCTAGGAACTGAGGAAGAGATAAAATAACTTCAAAAATGTATCTAAACCATTATCTACTCCATGTAGAATTTCCTATGGATAGTAAGGGGCTGTACATCTTAGAAAATACAAGTACTGCTGAGTATTTTCCATTCTTAAGACTATATCATTGCCACAAAAAACAATGCTAGAGTATAATGCAGATTCATCATAGACAATCTTCAAATTAATGCAGGAAAAAAATACTGCTTTATGAATCTTGATCTGGAAACTAGAATGAAAGATGTTGCAACTTATACCATTACAAAAAATATTGGTCTAATTTCTCACTACACTTGAAAGCTTAATCGTTTACACTTGTTTTCCATACAGTTTTTCCTCTAGCAGAGTAACTACTGAAATAATTTTTCAGCAATCTCTGAAACAATTATTTATAATTTTTTAAACATACTTTTTATTGGCGTAAAGCAGTTTGATTTCGGCTTGATTTATAATGCATGTTTCATTGTCTGTTATTTTACTAGTGCAGCTCTTAAAAAGCTGTTTCTATTCACAGGTACATTGCAAAGAACAAAAAACTTATACATAAAAAGTAATGTGCCACCATCATTTGAAAATATTCACCTCTTTCACATTCACCTGCCTCCACTAAAAGATTTATAACATGTCTAAACCAGGAATTGATGAATTCATCAGCGTCTGGGACATTTTGATCATAATCAATAATATAATTTTACCCCTTAAATGGGTTTTCAATTAAAGTACGTTTTTTTCAAAGTAATTTTATTTTTGTCATAAAAATAGTTTCTCTGCAGACTAACAGCATTAACTCATTTCATACCAGGTGCTATATTGTAAAGGACAATAACCTGCACAGCCAAACAACGATAATACTATACTTAATGGAACACATAAAAAATTCATTGTGCTGTTTCACAGCTTAAATATTATAAAGTAAAACATTTATTAGATAAATAAATACAAGTGTAAAGATCAAGCAGCATTACACAACTTTAGAAGTTCATTATCCGACAATGAAGAATCTAAGGACAGCGAGAGACTATCACTGTTAGGAATACAGCCCGGCCTGGCTACCACAAATTCACTTTTGAACTTTCTCTTACCTCTCGAGAAAACCCAGGACAAGACAGTCCAGCAACTTTCACAGAAAGTTAGCTGCCAAAACTTTCCTGGATGGAAGAGTCTGCCAGGAGCAGACCATCACTGATCTCTCATGAGATGATATTAAATGACACTATCAGGACTTCTTTAAGTTTTACCTCTCTGGAAGCTGGTGCTTACTAGGCTAGGGACTTCCTATAGGGAGCTAAAGTAGGGAATGTTTTAAAAGAAAACTTATTTTTAATGCTACACAGCAAGACCTTTTAGATATAAGAAATAGCAACAAAATTTAATAGTGTGGAATAAGACGAATGAGCAAGTATATATGAAGTCATGCTAAACCAGAGGGGTTTGTGGTCCATTGAACAAATACTCCTGCTGTAGAAAGTGAATTAAATCAAGTGGTGTGATCTGATTATCTTCAAGGATTATTTGTCATGGGCAAACTACTGGTTCAGGTAGGAACAGACTGTTACCCTTCAACTAAGTGGCAGTTATTGATCTTTGCTGGCACAGCCTCATTGTTACCATGGCTTCAATGTTATGGAGAGCCTGCTGGCTTAATGTCTGTCAGCCTGGGAAATACAAGTAGCCCTTCCTTAGGAAAGATAAAGGGAGGTAATTTCAGGGTCTTTCATCTTTTACAGAGCTCTATTGCTCAGAAGCCAGAAAGTGTATTTTCTTTGTCTATGGCAATTAACTAAATCTTGAACTTCACACAATTTTCAGGAATGGATAATACAAATACCTAGAAATAGGGAGAAAATTTCTAGCACAACTGTTAGCAATGGAAATACAACTTCACCTAGACCCATCATCCTGTACCAGGACAGAGCCCTCAGAGCAAGATAAGGAGAGGGCGCTGAGGGGAGACTATAGGGAAGTCTTTGAAACCCTTTGACCTTTTGTGTCACTTCTGAGAACTTTCTTAATTGAATGGAAAAACAACTGCAGAGAACTTGATAAGAAACAAAAAAGGGTTCTGTAGCTTTAAAAACAGACAAAAGTCTTGCACTTTTGTTCAGGGAACTGTTTTACATAAATCTTCAGGAAGTCTCTGAGAGGCAGTATCCTGGACAGAAATCAGATAGCTATTTCTCAGGCTCAAGTATCCAGCTTGTTTTGAGGCAAATCTCAAGACAAATACACCAAGAGCTATAAATCAGAGAACTATACTAGACAGAAGCAAAAATCAGGCAGCAGAAGCTGAGGAACAAGTACATGATCCCACTGCTCTTTCCACTGCTTTTGTCAAAGAAATGTTTGCAAGTTTCACAGTTTTCCACATAATTCAAAAACTGAAAGTTACAATTGGTAGAATTCTTGGAAATTCCCCTCCATTTGGCTTGCGGGTGGGAGGAAGCTGTAGCTTAGAATCAATAAGCTTCTGTTTGTTTATATTTGGAAGCTGGTTCTGAAAAGCTTCTTCACACAGGAAATTCCTCTTGCCATGGTAAACAGCCAAATAGGTATGAATGCAGTCATAAATTATCACTGGAGAACAGCAAACACACAAATGTTGATCAATTAAAGTAGAGTGAAATCTTCACACAAATGATCAATTACAGTAGAATGAAATCTTGTTTTATGTCCCCCTTAGTGAAGCAGGTTAATTCCTGGGATGCACCATTCTGAATACCTTCCATCATTACTTCACACATCCACCTAGACTCTTTGGTGCTGTGCATTTAAGTCCCAGCTGGGAGATGCAAACGTACAATGACATTCGAGTGAGTTTGCGAGGCTCAGTGAATGTGGCAGGGGAGTCAGGCTCCTCGGAGAGGAGTGACAGCAGATGCCCTCCAGGGGAGCTACAAAGCGCGCGTCATCCCGGACTGCCACCCCGGGAACACGCTCTGGACTCCAGGAAAAGAACTGACAGGCAGCAGCCATGGTTTCAACTGTTTCCTTCAGATCTCCCCCAGCAGGTGTCACTACGATGTAGCATTGCTATAAAATGTTAAAGTAACAAACATTAAAGTAGCGGGTTCCTTTTCCCCCCAATTGGCAAAGTACCTCTGTAGACTATGTAAAACCTGAATAGTCCGCAAATAATGAGCTTTGCGATGAGAGGGTGCGGGAAACTGTTGGCTGTGTATAATTTCCACTTCCATACAGCTGATTTTCTTCTTATAAATTGTTATACCTCTGAAAGAGATGTCTTTAATGAAGTGGTTAATTTAATGCAACGCTCAGCATTCTCTTCTTAACAGTAATGTACACAGATGGCTGTATTCCAAACTCCATTCATCTATTTCAAATTGTTATAAAATGGCTGTTGAATTCTATTCTTTGGAGAGATAAAATATATTTGTAATAAACAACAAAACTTTCTAGCAGGTGGTTTTGAAAATTAAGAAAAAACCAACACAACAGGGGAAAACAATGATTTCCAAAGCAGTCTCCATGCAGACTCTGACTGTCCTACCACCCAGCGATTCTGCAGGCATTCAGACACCTCACTGTAATGTCTCAAAAATCAATAGCAATTTATTCTCTCTCTGGACCCCAAGCAACAAAAGTAAATAATACTGTCACCTG
This sequence comes from Eopsaltria australis, assembly GCA_034509425.1. NCBI lineage: Eukaryota > Metazoa > Chordata > Aves > Passeriformes > Petroicidae > Eopsaltria > Eopsaltria australis. The sequence continues at coordinate 3,021,438 of JAVTVJ010000242.1, forward strand.
CGGTCTGCCTTCAGAACATGGTCACAAAACAGCCTTGCTACTATACCACAATCCTCCAGGGTTCTTTATCTATGCTGGCTTTGCAGATTGTATTGGCTTTCGCAAGGGAGAAATACACAAGACATCAACAAAAAGGAGTCAAGTTCCTGTACTCTGACCACCCAGGCTGCTGAGCTGCATTGAAGAAGAAGGTTTGGCATCTGTCTTACTTCAGTTTCAACTACATTAATTTTACTAAAAGAGAAAAAGAAAAAAGAAAAAATCCCACCAAAACAAAAAAAAAAATATTTGAATTACGTTTTCTCATGCAGTAAAAGGGAAATCCTAGAGGAAAAAGTTGAAAGACAGGTTGGAACTTCAAACATTTGCATCATTGAAGGTACTTCCTAAATTAATTTCTAAAAAATTGGAGGCTTTGAAATTCACATTCCTTACAATGCTACTGAACCTATGTCAGAATACTCAAAGTAATCCAGAATATTGACAGACTGTTTTCAAAATCATCATAATTTGTAACCAATATTAAGGAATCAATTCTCATCTCATTATAAGACAACCAGTTTCTTTTAACTGCTCACAGCATGAGGCGTATCACCATCACAGGAACCTTACAAAGTTTCAAACACATTAAATTGTTAGATGTGAAGATAGGCTCACTTAACTTCTAGTGACCCTATGTATATATGTACAAGGGACTCTTCTCTTTGCCAGGAATATTATTTAAATATGCTTGTATCTTTGCATATTAAATTGTCTTCATTGCTGGATGGTGAGTTAAGCCCATAGGGCATAGAAATTCCCACCACCACCACCACCAATTCTGTTTCTTCTTAGAAATACTGATTGTTGTGGCTTCATATATGATACGTTCAGGATGCATCACTAGCTCATATAAGTATCATGTCCTGATTTAAAGCATTCCACGCTTTCTTTCATGACTGTTAATATCAATGAGCACAAACACAGGGCACGGGCTGAATGCAAAGCAGGAAGTGGAGGTTAAGAGAAAAAAATTGACCTTCTATTCCAGTTTTCAACATGGACAGTAATTCCATGAAGTAATTTTCCACTCTAAAATGATAAAACACCAAAACTTCCTAGGAGAAATAAAAATCTGCATGGATTTTACATGCCCACGTGAGAAAAAATGAGGAGCTACTAAGACTGTTTATTTACACAAGATATAGACACTGGTCTAATCAAAGGGCATTGTGAGCCAATGTTACAAGAAACTCCGGTAAAACATTAGAAGATTAATGTATTAATTATTTTAGAAATCAGATGCAAAATGCAGAAAACCCAATAGCCACTAATGTCAAAGAAAAGCAACAAAATAAACTGAATTTTAAATTGAGTCGTAAACTGAATGAAAAGTGAAAAAGGCTACAGAGGTTTAATTAATTCCTTCTGCTATAAGCCACAGCCACAATGAATGGAAAGTCTACTATTGTAAGAACCAAAGTTAGGGTAGAGCAAAGACTGCCTGAACAGTAGATTATTATTCAATTATTTCATTAAAAATTGTAGAACTTTTTAATGAATATTTAATAAGCACATCAGTATCTGAAGTCAGACTGCTAGCATGGCTGGATACTCATTCAATACTATGCAGGCTTTTACTAGCCCGTTATAAAAATTAAAAAAAACCCCAAAAAAACAACCTTACAGTTTAAAAAGATATTTTTATCTTTAATTTTACAAGAGCTAAACAGCATATGACTCAACAAAGCACCAGTAAAAATCAGGAGTGCTTCTCTACTGTTGTATTTGTATCTCCCAAGAAGAGAATTTAATTTAACTCAGTATTTACTCATTTTACATTTGCAATTCTCTGCAGGTGTCTGTAAATCCAGTGCTAACTACACCTAGTACTGGGAAAACAAAACAGAAATTTCTGAGACAGGCTTAAATAATTCCAGAAATTCTTCTGTGGCTTTGAAGCATCTCCCAGAAAAGCTCTGACAAGTGATATAAGCTTCAGTGCTTTCAAAATTCTATTGTGTTTAAATTAACAACTCCTAGCTTGCCTCAGAAGCAGCACGGCCAGCTGGTCAAGGGAGGTGATTCTCACCATCTACTCCACTCTGATGAAATCCCTCCTGAGTACTGCATCCAGTTCTGGGGTTTCCAACATGGGAAGGATGTAACGTGCTGGAACAAGTCCAGAAGAGAGCCATGAAGATGACTAAGGGCCTGGAGCACCTCTCCCAGGGAGACAGGCTGAGAGAGTTGGGAATGTTCAGACTGGAAAAGAGAAGGCTCCAGGGAGACTGGAGCACCTGCCAGTACCTAAAGGGGGCCTACAGGAGAGCTGGAGAGACACGTTTTACAAGGGTGTGTAGTGACAGGACAAGGGGGAATGGCTTTAAACTGAAAGATGGAAGTTAGTGAAGGATTTCTCCCTAAGACCTAATCTATGTGAGCAGTGAGTGAGCAACTGGAACATGTTGCCTGGTTCAAGGAGCTAAAACTAACCATGACTAGAACAAAAGGGAATGTATGAACATCTTCTGGATCAGCTCAGCACTGAGGAAGACAAGTGAGAGTACCAGCATGTGAAAGGTGCTGGAAGAGATGATTTAGCTCTGTTTTTGTTTTGCCTACCCATTTAAACAAGTTAGACATATTGTGAAACTGCAACCTGAGTTGCAGACCAAATCAACTAATAGGAATGCTCTGTAACCCTAATACATCAACTACTGACACTGCTAAATGAAATTAGATATTTGTTGCCTTTATGAAAAAAAAGTTAAAGTTAACATGCACAACCTAACTTTGAGTTAAAAACTGCAGAGACATTTTAAAATTTTGCTAACTAATATCACAGTGAAAGCAATACATTAGCCATTGTGCATTACAGACTTTTAACTACATGTCTGTCAGTCTCACCTCAGTGCCTGGCAAAGTTACAGGTATTGAAGGTATTGAAAACATCTGGAGGACAATGCAGTCATTGGTCACAGCCAGCACAACTTCATGAGAGGAAAGTCCTGTTTATCAAACCTGATTTCCTTTTATGATCACACCTAGCTGATCAGGGGAAGCTAGTTGATGTAATCTTTTTGGATTTCAGTAAAGCTTTTGATACTGTCTCTCACAGGATCTTTCTGGACAAAATATCCAGCACACAGCTGGATAAATACATCAAGGGATGGGTGAGCAACTGGCTCACAGGTCAGGCACAAAGGGTTACAGGGAATGGGGTAACATCAGACTGGGGACCTGTCACTAGGGGAGTTCACAGGGCTCCATCCTCAGGCCTATGCTCCTCAACATCTTCATAAATGACTTGGACACAGGACTGGAAGGGACAGCAAGTTCACAGATAATACAAAATGAGGAGGAATTGCTGAGTCCCTTAAAAGCAGAGAGGCCCTGCAGAGAGACCTTGACAGATCAGGGGGCTGGGCAATCACCAACCACATGAAGTTCAACAAGGGAAAGTACCAGATTCTGCACCTGGGATGGGGCAACCCCAGATGTACAGACAGACTGGGGGATGGGATGCTGGGAAACAGCTCCATTAATCCTGGTCAATGGCAAGTTGAATATGAGTCAGCAGTACCCTGGCAGCCAGGAGGGCCAACCCTGTGTCGGGGGGCATCAAGGTCAGCATCACCAGCCAGGCAAGGGAGGGGATTGTCCTGCTCTGCTCTGCACTGGGGCGGCCTCACCTCGAGTGCTGGGGGCAGTTTTGGGCACCACAATGTAAAAAAGATAGAAAGCTCTACGAGTATCCATAGCAGCACAACAAGGATGATGAAGGGTCTTGAGAAGCCGTATGAGGAGCAGCTGAGGTCCCTTGGTCTGTTCAGCCTGGAGGAGACTGAGGGGAGACCTCATTGCAGTTACAACTTCCTCATGAGGGGAAGAGGAGGGGCAGACACTGACCTCTTCTCTGTGGTGATGAGTGATAGGACCGAAGGGAAAGGACTGGTGATGTGTCAGGGGAGGTTTAAGTTGGATATTGGGAAAAGATTCTTCACCCAGAGGGTGGCTGGGCACTGAAGCAGGTGCCCCAGGGCAGTGGTCACAGCATCAGCCTGACAGAGTTCAAGAAGCATTTGGACAATGCTCTTGGGCAAATGGTATGATTCTGGAATGGTGCTGTGCAGAGCCAGGAATTGGACTTGATCATCCCATCCAACTCAGCATGTTTTGTGGTATACAGATAGATACCATCACACACATGCGTGTGTATTTCTAGTAATTAACTATCATCCTCTCTCCAAAATGCTTGGAAAAAGGTTAATTCAGGACCTTTGCTGACATACACATAAGTGTTCTCATTTCACTTGTATTCAGACAGGAATTTTTGACACCATAAGGCAGGTGAGCCTTAGCCTAAAATTTACTATTTACTTCTGTTTATAAGGAACTAGTTAATATTTACTAAGTTTGCAGTGGATTAAGCCCTTCTAAAGAATTCTCTACAAATTGCTTCAACTACTGAGAGCTACCCAAACAAACTAAAAATTAAGAAAGTGAACCATTTTAATCACTACTTTGCCAATACTGCCAATATGATTACTGCTAATGTGGCCATTTTTCTTTAGGATGTAAACAGAAATTGTTAAGCAGATTACATCTCTTAGATACCTAGTTTTGACTGCTTATACAGTTTAGAGCAAATAAATATTTGCAATCTAAACACAAAAATTTTTAGAAGACATTACTTTGCACTTTCATTAAAATGTGAAATTGACTGGCTAGGACAGCATGCTTGCTTCCAGGCTTTCCCATCTCTTTTCTTAAAATCTTGGTTCATGAATTTGCCTCCAAACATGAGCTTATCAGAACAGAGCTGCAGGAGAGAAAATCACATAATTGGGAAGCCTGAAAATGCAGGATAAAATTGTCAAGAGAAGGCAGCATTTTTTCACAAATTTGAGCACTCAGTGAGATTTTAAAAAATGCAATACACTCTAAAAACTCTAGATTTTTATAATCCTGGAGTATCTTAACTAGCAGAATTTATAAGTTTGGGGAAGTATTAGTTTGAGGGCTAATACTCCAAACCCAAGACTTACCAGCTAAGGTCCCCTCACAGCAAGGTACAATGCATACAGAGAAACCAAAATCTTTCACTTGTTCTTTTGACACTGTTGGTGTATACCCTTCTGAACAGCACTTCATTATACACTCCTAATAGTTTAAAACTACTTTTCTCCTGAAGTCTGATGCACAGCTCCATAACTATTTCAGTAATAAAACAAGAGTTCACAGCCAGAATTCTTACAGTAGAGGGATTTTTTTTTTTTTTTTTTTTTCAGGATTAAGGAAGAAAATGTACTATCAAATCCAGCTACTTATGCCTCTCTTTGAGTGACGTTAAAATGATGCTTACAGGACAGATTTAGTTTGTGGCTTATGGCTGAGCATAAGCAGACTGCATATTATACTGTGTAGGACAGTTCATTATTTAGATTGCCTGTTGTTTCCTGTTGAACTACCTTGATTCAGTTCCGTTTTTCTTTATTGGGTTTTAAATATACAGAAAGAAATATTCCAATAATGAAATATTAAAAGAAAATAAGGCCAGTTTCAAGGAGTATTAGGGAAACATTCCAATACCATGGTGTTTATAATCAAAGACAAGATCATATATCCTGATTTCAAATCAGATTTCAACAGGACACAATAAGGTAGGCACAGTCTGAGATTGTGAATAAGGATAAATTAAAGTGGCACACTGAATGTAAACTGAATGAGACAGAAGCGCTGCAGAAACAAACTAAAATTTATTCTAGATCTATCTTAGAATTATAGTAGAATAAACAAATATTAATATATCCATGTTTTTAAAAATAGTTTTTCCTTCTCTTACTTGCTAATCACATACTTACCTATTCAAAAGCAGGTAACTGTTTAAGTGATCCAGACTTCCATCAAAAAGGTTAGTAACTAACTCATTTACACTTAGAGACATTCTTACTATTTTTACAACTTAACATAAATAAGGAAATCTAACTAAAGATAATTACCTACATGTACCATGCTACCTTAAGAGAAAGTGTAATTGGTTGTACCATGTTCTGCAGCTTATAGTCACTTACATATTTCACACTGCATGTTCAATTTAATTTTCTAGACTTACCCTCTTCAGTGTGTGAAGATGCTCCAATCAAATCCAAATTAATAGATTGTTTCAAATAAGCAGGCTTTTTAAGCAAGCTAATATATTTCATCAATATATTATGAAAGCTAACCCAGACTGATTCTATTTGCTGAAGTACACTAATTCCTTTGACCTCATTGTCTTGATTTCTCTAGGACCTTACTCTGAGGCTATAACAGATTTGTTTCAGCAATGAGACAAAGGTAGAATCTAATTTACTTTCCAGACTGTGAACACGACTGTTCAAAGCACATATGTAATTACATTCTTTCCTTGCAACAACACAAGTTACAGAAACACTTCTTTATTAGAAACCTGTGATTTGATATGAGCAGTGCTTTTTTCTTAAAAAGAAAGTTAAATTAAAATTTGCCCTTAAACACTGCAATTGTACAAACTTACTCAAAACAACATTAACCTATAAAAACAATGCCTAATTTTAATGTGTTCTTTACTTTTAATATACTTTTATACCAAATGTTACTGCAACTAAGAAGTTTCACCATTTTTCACCTCTTTGAAAATCTGACAGCAGTTTATATTTAAATAGTTGCAGCGTTTCCCCTCACTGAAATCAATACAACTGCTCAAGAAAAGCAAGCAGGTATATCAACCTGTTAGCTGGATTTGAAAGAATGCTTTTTTATAGTCTTAAGTTATTGTTCAGTGTGCTGGCATAAAGAAACAAACATACTTAATTTTGCAGGTCTTCTCAAATCTATTGACCATCTACGAAACACACGACACAAAAGAAATCTGCCATTCTGAACCCAAAGGAAACCATATAATGAAAAAAGCCATGACAAAATAAATATCTAGTCTTAAAATAATAGTTATTGAAGAAGGAAACAAAATTCACAATCCAAAGGATTCTCCAGCTGGACAATCCCATCTCTCCTGCCATCGTCTCACAAAAATACTCTTAAGATTAGTCCCTTAACAAAGACAGGGCTGTTGAGCCCTGCCGATCTTTGGCCAGAAGCTCCCTGCCTACTTACCTAGAATCTGGGCAACAGAGATGAGTATGTGCCAGCATTACAGCTACTGTGTTTCAATGTAACGTATTATCTACAAATCAACTTTTAATGTTCTAGCTGAAATCAGAGACTCTGAACTTCAGAAGAATCTAAACAGCTGAAGCTTAAGTAACACAGTTTTCTGCTATAACTGGGAAATATACACAACCTAAAAAACAACTCAATCTAAGCCAAACAGCACTTGTGGAAAAAGCAACTGTATATGTTAAGAATACAGAAGTGGAGTTGTATAGAAATACTTCATGTATCTGAAAGTTCATGTATCTTTACTGAAGAAAATTTTAGTACAATAAAAAGAAAATCCTAAAAAGTGCCCAAAAGAGAAACACTAAGGTACCTCACTAACACAGGGCAACTTTTTTCATAAATTAGTTCTTTTCCTGTTTAAACTATTGTTTATGTGTTTATGTATCATAAGTTTCAACACATTTGTAAACAGAGTGTGGAAAAATTGAACATAGCTTTTGAGACCCAGAAGCTGTAATATAGTGTATAAAAAGAGACAGAATAGAAATCCCAGCAAGGCTGATAAAATAACTGCTTACTCTGTAAGAAATGTACCTGTTTCTAGCCTATGTATAAACTACAACATATTATCAAAATTTTGATTCCCAGCATTACTGTAAGAATGACAGCTTACAGTCAAGAGCCATAAGAGACATTAACTAATACACATAATGTGAAACACTCAGCGTCTTATGAGAAACCTGAACAGGTTTTGTACAAACTTGCACTGCTAAAATGGTTACTGCCCAGTACAAACTCTACTGCAGGTGAGGCAGCATACAGTAAGAGGTAGATAGTGCTCGACACACAAACTCTTTAGTTATACTTTTTGGTGAACAGGTAAATTAAGGTTGGATATTAAAGACCATTATGTTTTTAAGTTAAGTAGTTAAGTGACAAATCATTATAAAAAACCATCACTGAGAAATATGGAAATATTGTCAAATATTAATAAATACATGAAAAATCTCATTTTAAACAGTCATTTCAAAAGTAATCTTCTAGAGACAAACATTCATTACTAAGTCTTTAAAACATCAACAAATTTTCTGCATTTCACCAATTCTACAACTCTTCATGCACTTACAGTTTTAGGTTGGTTGATCTATTGTTAGGACATCACTGGTTTTCAAAAATAATTGAGGGCTAAACAGAGATGCACACGATGCATTCCCAAATCACCTTTTTCCCCCTTTAGTGTTAACAAGCAGGAATATGTTTTTGATGCTTCCAGTGTCAAGATCAGGTGAACTGAATGGTTTTACAGAGTACATTACTCCAACTCCTTAAGGGGATATAAAATCACATTAAACTCAGCTTGTTATCAATAATTCATGGCAACTTCCTTAGTTCACTACAGGGGCATCACTCTTAGGGCATCATTCTTATTGAAATACCTTAACAGGGAAAGTCAGATAAACAGTGTTACCATCAAAATGAGAAGCCACCTACCATGAACCCAGGGACTCTAAAAGCCCTAAAGAATTTAAATCCTTAGAATTTTCAGGCTAAATCCAGAATTCTACATTCCTTTCTAAAAGCTGATATTAATTTAATCGATAAGTAAAACCAACAAAATTTCATCTACCTAATGAAATTTGGTTTATTTGCAGATTTGAAGTGTCACATTTCCACACATTTAGCTCTACTGCATAAGAGCTATTTATGCTCTCATTACTCTGAAATAGACCATTTTAAAAAGAATATTTTACTTCAATTAAGGATTAAACTAAGTATATCCCATTAAACATATCTATGATGCAAAAATATTATGATTTGGAATTGGAACACTTTTCATTATAGTAAAAAAGATACCTACTAATGAAGCAGTTACTGTCAATGCCAATTATGATACATAAAGACTACAAGATTTCATTCTTCATGATCACGTAATAGATGGCTCTTACAGAATTACGTATTAGTCACATTTGGATTTTAATGCACATGACTAACTAGATGGACAGATTCAGGAAAATATGGTATTCAATATAAACACATAGGGACTAGACACTCATTTTATAATTTACTCAATGGAACAAAATTAGTTTTGATGCATCAGTAAACCACCATGGAAAAATCAGCTTTATCCTTACAAACTTAATAAATTCTGGCATAGAAAGAAAGCAAGTTCACTTCCAAAGCTTAGTCTGTTCTCTGAGTAAAATAACGCCTTATGCACAAGAAATTCTAGTTGTATGAAAATTCAAAATTCATCTTTTAGTTTTTGAAGTAAAAAGAGAACTGTAGAATTTGGGGGTCGGTTTTAGATGGTCGGGACAGACGAGAGATCTCTGAAGTCGCATCTTAGAGCATGAGGTTTATTGTGAAAGGGTGTGGGTGTAGGAGACCTTCTAGGGACTGCCAGATGCAGCCCGGAGCAGGTCAGAGAAGTAAGCAAGTAGGAGAGGAGAGTAGAGCTATGAGAGAGGATCAAAGAGAGCGAGCTTGCTGTTTACAATACAATAAATCATCTTCTGTGCTGAATATTCTAATTTTCATTAACCAATCTAAAACAAACCACAAATCTTATAACATTTGCATACAGCCTATGAGAACTATTGCATTACCATACGGCGTTATATTTTAAACCCTAAAAACTGCTTTTTGAACCCTCTGCCAAGTTGGTAGGGTCTGCTCTGACCCTTGGACCTGTCTGCAAGCAGAGGGTATTGTTTAATCAAAAGGGGGAGCACCTTCAGTTGGCCATGCCATTGTTTTCCAGTTGTTCAGTAACTGGGGTTTGGTATCTCAAAGCTTGTCTTCATTTCAATCTCGCTTATAGATTCTACATTCTCAGCATCTTTTGCCAGGTAATCATATTTATAAGGCTTTCCTATTTCATCTTCCCCAAGAGAGAACACAGTGTTTTAACTGCTTTGTCCCCCCACAAGCACATTTTGGTATTAGAAAGTAAGGTATTAGTGAATGGCTTCTTGTAATTTGCAGTCAGTGTCCAACACAGATAAAAGCTTGAAAAGGCAAAACCTTAGAGGTGCATGGTTCACTGCTGTACTTTCAACATACAAGAAAGGAGATTGTCTTGGTGGCTGTCATCATTCCATAGACACATTATGTACAAACTTTTAAAGACGAACTTTAGATGAACTGGTCCTGATAATGCTGGGGAGAACAAGGAAGGTCAGGCTTTTGGGTACCTGATTCTGTACCATCTACATGTTAACTACATCCCCTGGTGTCTCTCACTCCCTGTTGAGTAACATATTAGCCCAGGAAGGCTGTGTTTCCTGACATAAACACCAAGGACAAGCAGAATTTCATTACTGTCTTATGGAGGAAACAGTTGAGAAGCCTTCTCAAAAAGTCACTTTTTTCTTCCAAGAGAGTAGATTTTTAAATCCAGCTGGAAACCTATAAAAGTGATACAAACGTTCCTTCTGAAGAAATCAGCATTGTTTTATTTGACTGTTAACATCACTGTTAACAAAGTCTGATTCTTTAGTAACAACACAGAACAAGCAGATCTGTGCAACAGTTTCATGTAGATAAAATGAACAAGAAACCCAAACGTTTGACTTTTTTATCCTAATGCCCCCTTTGCACAAATGGCAAAGTAAATGATAAGTCTCCCTATGCACAGTCCTTTGTTCTCAAGGGGCCGCCGATTCTAATTCATGTCTAGAACTGAACTAAATTTCAAAAGCTGTATTCACATGAAATTAACTATCTGATTTTTTTATGTGTTGCAATTGTATCCTAAATTGGTTTATAGCTCACTGTCTGCTTTCCTAGTTCAGGAAACTGATTACGTGAACAGTTCTAAAATAACACATTTGAAATGAAACAGGAATTGACGTTGAACACTCATTGCACACAGTGATACACAAGGACATCTTAGGCTCTTACCAGAATTAAACAAATAGTTCTATAATTACCCATTGAGAGTGCTTATTTTTTTAACTTTTATTTACATTAAAAAGAACTACTGACTTCTTAATGTTGAAAACGGAAAACATATGATGCAACTGTTGACACTGACAGATGAAAGCAGGGAAATGCAAGGCTGTCAGAAGTGGAGTACATGATGAGTGGAGTACACAACTCTACACAACTGAGAAGGAAAAAAAACACCCCAGATGTGCTCATGACATGATTTTAAGAAGCCAGTGTCCCAAAAGAGCCTGCTTACTTTAAGTTACATGTCTTTTCATCAGGATATTACTCAAGAAACCAAAATCTCTGCAAAAGGTAAAGTATCTTAATATACAGCAAATATTCACTTATTTGATGTAATACTAAAATAACTGTGTAGTTTTAAATACAATTTTTAAGTATCTGATGCTTATTTTTAAATGTGGATTTTTTTTAAATCTCCGTATCTATAACAAAAAATATCAAATTTAATCCAGAGACTAATTCAGAGGAGCAATTTCTTAACTCCTAAGCAGAGTCACATACACGCTCCGTAAAATCAGCTGGTATTAGGAATATGTGACTCAGTAATTCTCAGGTACAAATGGGCACACAAAGTTGTGGGTTGATGAAGCTGAATTCGGACAGCACAGGTAAATTTTAGGAGCAGTGCTAGGATCAACTGCGTGACTCTGATTTTAGTATGTGCTACTTAAGTCTTGTAATTATTTGAGGAACAAGACAATAGAAAAAGCTCCAGAAGTGCTTCTCCTGAGCTTCACGTGTTTTATGAGATTGATGTGACCGAAGCAACATGCCATACTTGAAAATTTTTAAGTTTTAATGTTATTTCAGAGCAGCACTCAGTACTTTTACAAGGCTGTAATGTGCATTCATTTTACCTGTACTGAAAAAAAAAAAAAAAATGGATGACAGCAGGAAAGCAGCTATTCTAAGAAAGGGAGGCATAAAATGCAAACATAATGCAACGAAGAAACAAATGAAGAAACTCTCCTTTTCCTTTATTAGAAATAAAGGAAACAGATTGTGCTCATCTTGCTTAGGGCCAAGAGTCTCATTGTATGGAATTCAGCCAGGCTCCAGAACACAGCTCACTATGGAGTTTTGCTGTGCTAAAAAGTAAACCAGATGGGATATTCGCTTCTAACTAGATAATTCTAATGGAAACTGTTAGAAGTATTGTAAAAGAAACTTTTCAGCTTCATCTGCTATTTTATTGTGTATAATAAGGGCAGACAGAATGAAAAGTAGACTATGAAAACAAACCACAAAAATTTAAAAATTCAAAACATTAATAATTAACCAAGTTTCAAATTTATGTGCCCCAGATCACCAACTGCATATGTAAAGCACACACCAGGCTAAAGCCAAATCTCAAACAGCAGCAGAGTTAGTGTGAATAAAATATCCTAAAATTATGTAAAGTAAGTTTAAAATAATCAAGCTGAAGGTTAGCCTGAAGCTTCATACAGCTTCAAGAAAAAATATGAAACATGTCAACAGATCAAGACATCAGGGCCTTGTGAGACCTAGCTTTAGTGCAGGACCATTAAGATAATATTTCCTGTTCTTAAAATACCCATATTTTTCAGATAAACTACAAAAGACAAAGAAGGTAGATGAGGTGTAGTTCTACAGTTAGTTTTTGATGACCTCTTGTATACCTAAGAAAGAATTTTTCAAGTATTGTGACTTAACTGTGCTAGAGCAAAAGAACTGTTAACCCTTTTTTCCCTTTTTTTTGTTTTTTGTTTGTTGCATCAATATCTTGGACTGTAGCCCTGAACTGTTCCTGGCAGTGAACAGATTTTTTCAACACAAGCTACACCCATTTCATCACAACAACAAATTCACTCTTAAAGAGGGGTAACAAGCAGTAAGGGCAATATTTTGTAAACAAAGCAGCTTAGCCACATACTGAGCCCATTAATTCTGAGAAAGAGGGTCACTTATAGAGCGACAGGCTCATGCTTCAATTATCCCAATCCAGTCTGCCAAGCAGAGGTACCTACCACTAAAACTTTACTGTTAAAATGGGCAATATATGTTTTCTTTTTTTTTTTTAAATCTTGCTCTCAGACTAAATACTGCTCTAAGCTCCTGTTTCTTCTTCAGGAACTAGTATATACCAGACTTCAGAAATTCTACTCAGGCTTTGACTTTGTCCTACCATGTTTCTTCAATCAGCCAGAAAGCAGATTGGAATGAAATTGATATGATTGGATAAAGGAAAATCAAATTTTTTCAACATTTAGTTTCAGTAATCTAATTATGAAGCTTTTAGTAATAGTGTAATTACTTTGAAGTTCTGAACATATGTTTCCACTGAGAGTTTTCCACAGAGGACACTGTATCAGAAAAGGGAAAAAATGTAAACATAAATGTACCAAAAATATTTCAGCTCATCAAAAAGAATTAAAATTGAAAGGAGAACCATATGCCAGAGATGTAATATGATGTCCAATATGAACCACTTCTGTTTCCATCATGCACAGTCCTTTAATTTAATACCAATGAAGAAAATGGAAAATAATTTTTTCATGACATCAAAACACATTACCAAAACATTACTGGATTGGCGTATTTTTAAAAAAAATGAAAATACACATGCAAAATTATTATGACAAAGCTCAGCTGAACACTGTTCCTTGAACTCTGAAGGTCTAAATGTTTCCATTGATGGAAAGAGTATCTTGGAGAAATAGCTCACAAAATGAGCCTAAAAAAGTCCAGGCACCTCAGTTTATTGTGATTCACACTTTTGTGAATTTAGCTAAATATCCTTAGCTCTATACATTGAAAGTTATTAAATCTGAAGTATTAGATCTGACACAGGACAGTTCTATTGGCTAAATTTACTAAAAAGAAAAAAAAAAAAAAAAGGAATCAATGAACTAAGAGGAGAAATTTACCACTGAGCAAGACATTTATAAATGCTTAACAAAAAATACAGAGAACAGTAGTACAGACAGGAAGACACTGGAAAGAAAAAAATAAAACTAACAAACAAAAATGAAACATATAAAAGGAAGTAGAGGAACTACATCCTAATATAGAAAGCTTTAGACTTTTAGCAAAACACACAGATCATCACAACAGTGGTCAACAAAGCAAGCACAGTTCTGTTACTGGAAAGTCAACTTTGCTTTTTTCATTTGTGGTTTTTATGTATCAGAAACAATTTACAAATGTAAATGAATTTGCTTCAGTGCCCTTCTATGTCATCAAGAGCAAGTTTAGTGCACAAGGCCACTTTTACACAGTACACAAACCCCCACCCTCAACAGATAAACTAAAGCAAAGGAGAATGCCCAACTTTTGTGGCAATAAATGCATTGGTCATACTTTCACAAAAAATACAGCACAACCAACAGCTTTTGATTGCAACTGCTCTCTAAAAAGCTGTGCTTTCATTTCCTACATGTTAATACATTATAACCTTGCTGTACTTTAAACTGCCATGGAATGACAAGCTCTTTCCTCAATTAGGATCTTCATTCATCTTTATCAGCTTCTGAAATTCTTAAACAATAAATCAATTTCTTAAGACTTTTCTTTTTTCTTTTTTCGGCTGAGGGGTCTAGGCTTAGAGCTTAGAGATAAAAAAAAACTGTGTCCCCAAATAATAAGGGAACGTCAAAATAAATACAAAACCCATGGAATAAAACAAAGCACAAACAATATTTTTGTTGTTTGCTTACCAAATAGATCTATGCCATAGGGACAAATAATGCATAACAGAAGAACTTTTGACATCATCAAAAAATAAGCACACAATCCCATAAGTCAGATTTCCAAAAACAGGGTTAAAAAGGGAAGACATTAATGGCAAGGCACATCTTGAAAATGTTCATTAGGTAACCACCTTCCTTTCAACATTTCAATTTAGCTCAAACCAGCGAAGGACAGAAAATCAACAATAAAAACAGGAATACAGCCAAGAGGTATGGTACAAACTGCAGGATCCAGACAATTTATTTTGGATATGTTTAATGGGCAATGACCCATGATATTTTTCAGATGTGTGTATGTCACTGTCATTGTTTTCTCACTTTCAAAGGTAAATGGGGAAGAAAACAGTGACATAGAATATTATAAATTCCGAGTTCATCAGAGGGGATGAAAGCTTTTGAATAGTTTTAGAGTCAGAGTTTTAACATTTCCATAATTTAAATTGCTAGCATGAATAGAGGTGTTAAATTCTGCAGACAGCCTCAAATACTTCTGAAGTCATAGAGTGAGCTTTTGCCATTAAAAAACAAGACAATGCAAAACAAAAACCACCAAACAAAACAAAACAAAAAAACAAAAAAAAAACCCCAAAAACAAACAAAAAAAACAAACAAAAACAAAACAAAAAAAAAAACCAAACAAACACACAAACAAAAAAAACCAACTTACTTTGAAGTAAAAAACCAGAAATACAGCACAGTTAATTTCTCTGAACCACATAATTTATGATGCCACTGTTTTGGAAGGCATTGTGATATATGGAGAAGAAATTGCTGAAGATTTTGTGGCTTATCCATTATAAGCATGTAGTCACTGTAAAAAAGACACCACATAACACATAAAGCAATCATGTACTTAATGCATCATAATTTTGACAAGTTATGCTATCTTTTGGCTGAGTTCAGAGAAATCACTAATAAGACTGGCTTGTTCAAGAAAAGATGCATATTTACCAGCACAAATACCATCTACCACTATACACATTGCTCAAGGGCACAAAGTAAAAGGCAGTTTCATGATTAATTCTTCATTAATTTCTACCCTTAAGATCACTATCATCAAATTTAATATTTGAGTGATGGCTGCAGAACTTAAATGGTTCTTTGTCTCTTGTCATTTTAACAGAGAATTGGTAATAACATGGCAAATATTTCAGTTATTTCCATATGCCTCAAAGAACAACTTTGATGCTACAATTTATCCTGGGTCAAGTTTTAACAATAGTAATGTAGACATGAACATACTGATTGAGAAAAGTGATGCAACACGAGAGTTACTACTTAAAAGTCGATTTAGTACAATCAGGCAGGCTTCAGTTTGCTTCGAAAAGCGAACAATGATGAACTAGTTACTTCTCCATCTTGTCCAGCCTAAAAAATAAAACTGGCAAAAGGGCACTGATGCATTTTTCTACATCAGATAAACCTGATGGATTTTTATCCTTATTTTGTAAGGTCATCCATCTTTCCACTCCTTTAGCACTGATCAAAATACAGAAGGACTGGGAGAGGCCTGAAGTACAGCATTTGGAAACGGAAAAATCTTAAAAATATTATAGATTTTAATGGACATAATTCACCATATTAGCATTTAGTTACTTAATGATTAGAAGTCCTCATAAAGCACAAACATTTGCATGATGCCCCACTGACACTGTACTTCAGAAGGAAGAAATCAGCTATTGTGAAATAACTGACAATTATATAACTAAAGCTTGCCAATGAATTATCTCCAAACCAATCTTTGTAGCGGCATTCTGTGAATTCTGGCTATATAGCTGCACATTTCTTACACTACCTTTTTTTTCATCTTTTGATGGAAAACTTCATACGTCACTGGCTGCATTTTGTGTTAGAAGTTGATTTTCAGTTCAACAATACTTACATACAGTACACAGCACCAACAATTGATTGAAAATAATTAATTTATCTATTTTACATAAACCTGTCTGGCAAAGTAGCAAACTTCCCACTAATGGTTTTATTCTCCTTTGGGCTTCTCCTAAATATAGCAACATGGAAAACCTGCACCACTCTCAGTATCGTTTGCTTCTGCAGCCTGACCATTTACACAATCAAGAGTTCCATGATACAGGGTGTGGTAGTCCAACTAACTTATTTCAGTAAATGGGGATAGATGTGTTTCCAATTAAGAAAGCTACTCCACCTCTTGAGGCAATGTTATCACAACAGAATCAAATAATGTCTTCAACTTTAAACATATCTACCAAAAACATTCATTATTTTGGCAAGGATTCTTAAGAAGTAGCATTTGCTGTTAACGCTTTCCCAGGTATTTTTTTCGATTTCCATATTTTGTTAGCAAAGGCCTTTTCCTAGTTGTTTCTGAAAGTAAGTGGAATTTGAAATTCTTAACTTTATTCTCATCTCACAGATAGGCTGGACCAAAGCATTTGGCAATGGATACTCTATTTACACATTACATGTAAGTAAGCGTGGGCAGTAATTTAAAGAAACTGCTAGATCAATTTTCTGTAGGGCCCTATCTGAAAAACTCAAAACACTGCATCAGAACATCCTTAGTCCCTGCTTAGTCTCCAGTGTCTTGATATTATAATACTATTAATTTGCAGCCATAAAAAAAAAATCAACCAAAAATACCGAAAAAGCAAAAAGACACACCCCACACTTTTCCTCCCTCTTGCTCCTTGTCTTTCAAAAAGAAATTCAAGCAAAAAGTCTTCTCATCTCCCTTAATGGAAACAACAAAATCCAGAACACTTAAGTATATTTAGCAAAACTCAGCTGTCTTTTGAAGATATCCTACTTCAAATGATACTAACTTTGTAACACCTTGCTGATAAAATAATAACAAAGTATTCTGTAGGAAAATAATCGTTAAAATATAATTCCAGTAAAACACTAAGTGTTTTATGATGCAATTCTGTACATGCAGTACAGAAAAAGGCTCAAAACTAACTCAGCAAAATAGGTCACATATCTGAAATACAAGCAGCCTCTGATATTCTGAGCTTTAGGTTTTGTTTAATCAAACTATTGGAAAGATTATTCCACATGCCCAAGAACTACAACTTGAGCTATTATTCCAGTATTGCAGTGGAACTATCAATAACATTAGAACACCAAAATGACAACAAAAGAAAAAAAAACCCTCAAAATTGCAGCATGAGATCAAAATATCTAAGTAGAAAATTCATAAACTACTTTTCTTTTGATTGCTACACTAGTACTATATTATATAGTACCATATATAGTACCATGTAATAAATATATTCAGGGAAATTCCAAAAGGGATTATTATTTTGCTTCCTCAAGGTTATTTTCATACCAATGAGAAATATTTACGCAGAAAGTAGATTACCAACACTGAAAAAGGGTGCAACACAGAGGAGTGATCGGTCATCCAGATAGCTAAAACTTACACCCAGGCTCCCATTCTCCCTTAACTCGATTACTGCTGGATGAATCATATTTCACTGTCAAAGCCCTTCGCAACCTGTCGCTACTACCACCTTCATCTCTCATTCACCACAGAAATGCTGAATTGCCACTGTTAACTATATAGAGCCCATCTTCTACATTTTTTAAACAGTTTAGGGCCTTCTCCTGGGTTTTTTGCTCTTTGAGAGATCTTTTCTGAAAAATTCCATAAAGCTTTCCCAGTATCTTCCTTCAAAATCAGTTTTAAGTTTTTTTTTTTTCCCCCCCAGAACAGGTGTTCAAGAATGTGACATTATTGCTAGGGCTGTTGACTAAGAAACAGTTCAGCCAATTCAACTGCAGGTTGTCAATTCCATTCTGCCAACACCAGTTTTCAGCTGATCCAATGGTAAGGAAATCAATAAAATAAAGAATAAATTTTAAAAATCCACCACAAACAACTCCCCAAACCTCCCATGCCCCTAAGCAAATAGAGGTTTTGACAAGCTATGTCACTTAAATAGCTCAGTCTAGATTCAAATTACCATTTAAGGAACCTGAATGTGCAAAGTCTATAAGAGCTGGTCTGTGAGAAATGAAGAAGAAAAAAAGAAGAAAGAAAATTAAAAAATCAATTAAAGAATTTTTCACACGTACAATTATATTATAGCATTAACTTATGAGGAGCTAAGACATTTCTAGAGATATGAAACAGTGAAACATTTTGGAAAATATACCATGTGTTTCATAGGAAAATTATTTTTAATACTCAGGTTAAAAAAAAAGGGCAGATAACATGAATTATTTCACTCTTCCCCTTCTGCCCCCAATTTTGCTATGGCATTCCCATTTCACAAGTGTCTACAGGAGAGTTTTCAGAAAGTCTCAAAGCAGGAAATTGGACTAGGTCTCCGCATCACATACTTGGAAGATAATTCTTTTATTTTTGGGGGGTGAGTGAGGGTGTCATACTGATTTTGGCTGGTTAGTTAATTCTTCTTAGAAGCTAGTATGTTGGTTACACACTGATGTTTCAGTTGTTGCTAAATAGTGCTTAACCCAAGCCAAGGACTTTTCAGCTTCCCATGCTCTGTCAGTGAGGAGGTGCATAAGAAACTGGAAGAGAGTGTGGTCAGGAGACAGAACTGACTCAAACTGGCCACAGGGATATTCCACACCACAGATCACACCCAATAGATAAACTGGTGGGAGTTGGTCTGGAGGATGGGCTGGGCATTGGTCAGTGGCCAGTGAGTAATTTCATTGTGCATCCCTTGTTTCTCTTGTTTTATTCCTCTCTCTCCTTTTCATAAAAATTATCATCATCATTAGCATTATCAGTATTATTATTATTACTCTGTTTCAATTATTAAACTGTTCTCATTTTGCCCCCAGTTCTCCTCCCCGTCCTGCTGCCAGGCAGGGGAGGAGGGAATGAGGCAGCAGCTGTGTGGTACTTAGTTGTCAGCTGGGGTTAAGGCAGGGCAGGTCACAACTCATGTAAAGCTGAGTTTTTAAATTTGCAACTAATTGGTATGTACATTTCATAATCAATATTCACAAACATTTCCATCTGCCACAGTGAAAATAAAATTATCATTCCTCAGCCATATAACATTTATATTCATGAGCAGTAAGTAAATATTTAGATTTCAGTGTGAGGGCTAGAGGCATCAGCTCTGCAACCACATGGGCAGTCCCTTAGGTACACTCAACTTACTTTTCTGAAGCATTCAAAAACAAACACACTGCAGTTCTGCAAACATATGTGTTTTATACACTACAGCAATACACCAGATCAGCCGACGACATTGCAAAATAAAAACAGTATTCTCTACTACTTAAGAAAAACTAGTCCAAATGACAAGAAAGTTCTCTAAGAAAAATGCCACGACTAGGAAGAGATCATTTGCATTAGTATGTATACAGACTGAAAATACTGGAGTACTCTTCTTAACTTTCTTTTTAGCTTTAGCAAAGCTAAAAGAACATTAGCCATACACGTGCAATCATATACTGCTAAGAAAAAAAAAAAAGGAATAGCTAGCTGAAAAAACCGTAGTATTCCTGGAAACTTTAGAGGCGTTCAATGTAAGAACAATAAATATTTTTACAGCAAAATGTATGGTTTTCCACTTGGTCAGATCTTAGGTAGACAGCAACTATGACACCAACGCTGATGATGAAACAGCAAGCCTGACGACAGCAGAGTTGTTAAAATGCATGTGCATCCACTACATTTTATAGATTTTACTTTACATAATTTTCAAAACTGAGAAAATCAAAGCAAGATGAAATGTCTAACAGGAAGGTTACAAAGCAGATCCTGTAATTTTGAACTCCCCAGGTATGGATTACTCTTTCAAGGAAGAGAAGAAAACCCATTGCTGAAACAATCGAGTCACGCTTCACACCATCACTGGATGGGTACAGAAAGCAGCTCAAGGCCCCAAGGGTCACACTCCCTACACCTTGAGGTGTAAGTTCCTTATTCTCCAGGTCACCCTCAGGCACCACGCCAGACCAGTAACACGTATGTATGCTGGCAAGGCCAAAAAAAGTTCGCAGATCACACAAACCTTGCCGAGCAGCATTTACAATCGATATACGGAGAAGGAATAAAAAGTAATTTAAAGATGACCTCAGTCACCAGGCCTGGCCAGGTTTTTTACCCCTCTCCCACGGGGGTAAAACAGGAGGGCAGTGACCCTCTCGGCACTTTGGCCCTGCGTGCCCTGCACGGCCACGACCGAGGGCCCAGACCGAGGGCAGCCCCAGCCCGGCCCCGCCGCGGGGTCCGAGCCGCCGCCGCCCTGCCGAGGCACCGGGGCAGCCGGCGGGGACCGAGAGCAAGCGAAGGGAGCCGGGCCAACTTCCACCGCCCCCCAGAACCGCAGAGGAGACAGCAGCAGCGGCCCCGGCGGCATCAGCGAAGAGGCGGGGAGGAAAGGGGCGGGGAGGAAAGGGCGGTCCCGCATCCGGGCTCGCCCCCTCCCAGCCGCGCTCACTCACCGATCATGGCGGCGGCGACGGCGGCGCCCGCGGGGAAGGACAGGGGCGACGCGTGCACGCGCGCGCTCACGTGCCGGCCGCGCGCCCGCCGCTCGAGCGCTTCCCCCGCACCCGCCCTGGGGGGTCGCGCGACAGCGGGCGGGGCCGGCCGGCCCGGAGCGCGCATGCGCCTCAGCGAGGGAAGTGAAGGGGCACGCTGGGCCCTCTGGGCAGCGTAGTTCTTGGCCAGTTCACACCCGCCCACACCCTTCGACGTCATCGCCTCACATTCCCTCCGCCCCCCCCCCCCCATCGCGCTAATGACTTTCTCGTTAATTGCTGTCCGCCGCCCCGGTGTTGGGTGTACCGGGGGCAGGTACAGCCGTGCGGAGCCGGGCGGTGCCGGCGGGGCTCCCTGTCATTGCCCTCCCGCTACCCGGCGGGTTGTTGACGCGTTGCCTGGCGACGGTCGCGCGGCAGGGGAGCGCGCGGGGCGGCAGGTGCCCAACGCACCCCCACAGGGACCCGCAGGGCCGGACCTGCCCGGGGAACAGCGGCGGGCGGGCGGGGGCGAGGAGCCTCCGGGGGACGAGGACATCAGGTGGTGATGAAGGGCTGGACACGGCGCAGTGGAGGGGACGGGCTGCGATGATGCAGAAGGGGACCGGGGTTGGGGGCGAGGGGCAGGCGAAAGGGGCCCGTGAGGAGCAGGAAAGGCACGGGACGGGTGTGACGGGCTGTCGCTGTTGTGGAGGGAACGGAGCTGGACCCGCTGCCTGCTCGAACCCGCTGGGCACGGGACGCTGATGGTCGCTTGTTTTTTCCAGTCCATAATTTGCACCTGGACCGTCGCGGGCGACGGTGGGGAGATGGTAATGGAGGACGAGGGCCCGGGCCCCTCAAAGCCCGCATGTGACAGGTGCGCCCGGCAGCGGGAGAAGAAGGACAAGGAGCCGGACAAACAACAGGCCTGCGAGGGATTCAGTATCAAAGCCATGATGAAAAACAGCGTGGTAGGTTTGCTGCTGCCATAGAAGTGATACTAATTAACGTGTCCAAGAAGCATAGCAAGTTAGAGCTGTGAATGAAACATGTCAGGAAGGTGTGGAAGTTGCTAATACCTTATCTGGAGTTTGCTGGTTGCTGAAATTACCTTCAGACTTTGCAGAAGTATTATCACAAGGTAAATCTCTGTGGCCATGGAAGTCGTGATGCTCCGGTCACCAAGTACTTTGCTTTGGTGCCACAATTTTTTTTTTTATTTTTTTTTTATTTTTTTGGTATGGTTTTGTATTGGCAATGCACATCCTATTAAACATCCAGCCTATGAAATTGTGTGTGAGGCTTACTGCCTCCCACTTAGCAAGATGCTGTCAAGTGGTAGTGCAATATTTTCAAAAGTTTTCATGCACTGGCATAGTGTATGATTTGATGTGAATGTCACATAGGATGGCAGAGATCTGGAAAATAGATTAATAGATTTTTAAAACAAACTTGGAAAGTAACAAAAAGCTTCCATACCATCTAGGAAAATACTAAACAAACAAATGTTAGGTCTCCAACTTGTAGTTCAAAGGCAGAGAAATTGATCCAACAAGCTTCACTTTAAGTAACATTCACAATTTCTAAGGAACTTGGAGGCTTGGGAGTTAAAGTATTAGTATAAAGGCCCTTCAAATCTCTTTATGCTGTTTTATTTGTCTACTTTTATCAGAATTTAGGAGTTAAAAAAGCTTCAACTTGTACAGAGTACAAATATTCAGCATGTAAGTGGTTCAGGTAATACTACCATACATCTCTGCCTAAACTCCCGAGTTGTATTTTCCTTTATTTGGGCATAGTTCAAGATGTTAGCAAAGTCTTGAGTCCACAAGGGTTTTTTTTTTAATCTATAGAGTATTCTGACAGCTGTTAAGATATGCATTATTTCCCTTTGTTTTGCTGAAGTGGTCTTCTGGAACAGTCTCTTCAATCTTGTTATCTGCAAGAACATCCTTTTAAAAACCCAAACAAGCACATCTTTAAGAAAATTTCAAATGGAGTAAAAGTTGTGTACCTGAAAAACTTCTCCTAATTAGTAAAACTAAGACATATCTCACCTTACTTGGAAAAACACAAGGTGAACATGACTGAAAAATCCCTTTGTTTTAGAGATTGTTTGGTTTGTTTGTTTTATTCTGGAGATGCATGTAATAGACTACAATACTTCAGCAACCTTTAGGATTCATTTTTAAAAAACGTTTCCTGTTCTCCAGAAAAAATTCAAGTAATGGATATTTGCAGATATTCGTTTACACCTAGATGTGTAAAAGATGATTTTGTCTAGAAGAATCAGCAGTTTCAGTGGATTCTGGCAAACACATATTTAATTTTAAAAAAGGAGCTGTGACTTGTGAACATAACTATGAGTTTAATCAGAATTTAGGTTTCCTTTTAAATATTTATAGAATATTAACTTTTATGGCTGCATTTCTAACTTCCTAAACACGCACAGAACATTAAATCATCTGATACTGTCATGAAGCAACTGCATACAGGTAAATCTGCTGCCTTTGCAGCTACCCACAGAATAACAGAAATTACTTCCTTTGGCATGGTCTGGAAATCATCTAACCCAACTTCCCACTTGAAGTGGGCCTGTCACTAGCACTCTGGTCAGGCCAGTGGTGGGTTTTCCTTGCTAAACTGTGAACCCCCCTAACATCAGAGGTTGCCTGACCTCTCCGGGCAACCTGTTTCCTTTCTGCCCTGCTTGCCTGCCCCCTCAGCCTTGTCAGAGCTCAGGTTTCCTGTGTTCTGACCTGCTGCATACGTTCTACTCATGACTGGGTAGGAAGCAGTGAAACTGATAGTGGTCCTGGGATATTCACAGTCCCAGGGCTATGTTTTGCGAAAGCTCCAGCTGAAGTCAGGCTGCCACTGGAATAATTTCCAGTCAGTGTGCAAAAAAATCAGGGTAGAGTAAGGAATATCTCACTGCCACTCTGTGCAGAAGTGGGTGTTCTTTTTCTCTTTTCCAACTACTGGTTAAATGGAGCTTCAGTTTTATTAAGTACTCACTTGTCAGAGGTTGACATCATTGATGAAGTTCTCATGGAAGGCTTAGGAGTTGACTGGAGGGTTGAATGCACAGCAGGAATATCTAGTTAAGACATGGTAATTCTTTTTGTTAACAGCATGATAAGGCATAGGGTTAAACGTGTTTGGCATCTCCAGGTCAAACAATGAGGTATTGATTAATAGCCTTTGGTGCAAGCATGTAGTTAGTCTTAAACCCTTAGTGGAGAGTCTTAACAGATTACCATTATGCATATGTGCCTGTAAATATTGTAGTAAAGGTTCCAGAATTCTTTTACATTGCTTGGGCACGGAGTGTTTTACTAAGCTGTTTTTCAGAGATATTCCTGAATAAAGTCTGCTTTCATAGTCAGGAGTAAGTGCAGAAATTAAGTAGGTATAATATTTAAGACTTTTCTCAGCTCTCACTAAATTCAAAACTCACTTATTTAAATACAATGCTTAAATATTCACCTAAAAATGTTCCTTAATTGAATAAAGTGTTTAAGTTATTCCAAAACTGTAAATTTGTATAGCAGTTTAGATAAAAAACAAGATTCAATAAAGATCTTCTATACTAACAAGCTGCATTTACATTTTAATTGTTTTGTCCTCCAGCGGAATCAAGAATGTTGTGTGCTCTTACTTCAGAGGTACTTCATGTAGAATTAGGAATACAATTAAAAATTAATATATAGACTAACAAGTATAGAAGTGTCTGATAATGAATGTGGACAGCAGGAGGATATCTCTGTTCACTTCTGATCCTCTCCAGATGATATTTTTCTATTTTCTGCAACTGTACATTAGAGAATAAAGTGTTAGTATCCCACTTTCCTGTAGTACACTAGTGGTAAAAGCACTTTTTCAAGGACAGGATTCATTTTAGTACTTAAAGAAAATGGTGGAAAAGTAATTCCTATCTGTCTCCCAACTTTTAAAAGATTCCTGTTACAGTCATGTGTTCCATGACATCAGTCAGAAACTGCCTCCAGGCCACAGGGGTAGAATGAGAACATTTACTAGATGGCCTTAGAAAGGAAGGGATTGCTAAAAATTTCTGGATTTCTAGAACCAAAGCAGCTATTCTACCTTAGAGAGTCTTAGCTATGTGTAGGGCACAGCTTTCATCTCCTAAAAGAAGTGTAATTGCTCCTAAGCAGAAAAATGGTTATTTGTATTGCAGCTCTGGATTTTCATTCTTCTGTTCCTCATTTAGGAGTCTGCAGTCTGTATGTATTGGGATGAGTTCTCAGTCTTTGTACTTTAAATGCTTCTTTCAAACCATTTTCAGTAATATGTGTTGTGAAGGGCTTTCTTACCCTTTACCATTTGATAGTAACTCATAGCAAAAGTTTCATTTTAACCATAATTTGATTTGTTTACATTCTGAAACTTTTGATTTGACATTATATTTATATTCCTCCACACTGTGTAACTAAGACTACTTTTGTTATTTATTTTGGAGCAGTCAAAGTTTCTGATTTGATTTTGAGGCTATAGGGAAGAATGCAAGAAAGAAGTTGTATCTTTTGATTATAATGGCTAATTTATTGGAAAAAGCAGTGTGTTTGGGGACAAATAGATGTCAAGTTAAAAGAGTGTTTTGATAAATGTATTTTGAGAAGTATCACATCTATCTTGGAAGAACTGCTCCAGTTTAACAATAGCAATTGTGTACCATCTACGAGTGTGCTTCAGTGAACACTGTGAGACAATTTAAACTGTCAGTGCTCTGGAAGGCAATCCTGTCTTCCTCTCTTGGGCTATTTAGTACTGCTGCCCCTTATTGTGTCCTCATTTGTACAATGTTGGCTGATCAGAGACCTGATCCTACTGAAAATCCTCCAGTCTGTTAAAGCTCACAATGTTGAACTGCTGTCTGTGGGACTGAGGCAAGCAAAACTTCTGCTTCAACGAGGTTCATCTGTTTTGCCCTTCTCCCTGTTCTGCCTGCGTACTTCCTTTTGCACTGACATTGGTTTTTCTTGCAAGTATAGAGTAAGTTGGATCAGCTGTAACAGCTCTTAAGTTAATATATACAATGAGAAGTGAAGCAAGAGGATGTCAGCACAAGCTGTGTGAGTGGGAATGTACCCTCTTGGCAACATTGTGGTCCTAATTCATTTGAAACCAGTTATGATACCGAGTTCTAGCAGGATAATTCCACAAGCGTTTACAGCAGCATAAACTTGCACCACAATTGAGAGTTGTTTTCATCCCTGGACATTTATTCTTTGGGCAATATGAACTTTTGTATGGTTTTGCGGTGAACTGGACAGGGGCCCTGGTTAAACCTAGATTAAAAGCAGCTCAACGTTTTTTTTAATAGCAGTGCAGACTTTGCATACACTTTGGTAACAGTGAAAGCTCACAAAAGTTGTCATTGCTACAGCCCTGCCTGTGTCTGCTGCCTATGTGTACCTCCTCCTTTGTGCCAGTACATACTCATCCCACTGGATTGATGAGGCACTTCGATTGCATTAGTTTCCGACACGAAAAGCTTCAACACAAGGAGGTTTTTATTTCCCCTCATAAAGTTACATTCCTTTCCAATTCGATACTTGTATTTACTGTAATGACCTCTTTGATAGTGTAATGTAAAAGCAGAATATACAGAAAAAATACTAATGCTTAAGACCGTAATTTTCTCAAAAAGCTTCTATTTCATATTATGTTTTCCAGCTGTAACCTAGATGGCTTGATCATACTGCTCTTATTTTAAAATACTTCAAAGTCAGAACTTTATTTTTGTGAATGTGGTGAAAAGTTGGTATCGTTCATAGTTGCAGTGTGAGGACAAAAAGGTGTTTCTTACCATAAGTATGAAGAAATCATGCTGCTTCATTTATGAAAATCTGTTACATGTTTGAATCTCCAGTAAATCTCTTCTAATTCAGTCATATGACTTAAAATAGTTAATAAGTAAATTATCGGCTAGACTCTGTTTTGTGGCTTGATTGGCAATTCTTGCCTTAAATCACATCACTTGATTAATGATACTTTACACAGAAAAATACCTTGGGAGGTTTTAAGTTTCATGTTTAGAGAAGGTTAAAGTAAATGAATTTTAAAACCTTGTGGCAATGCTTTTTCAAAACTCCTCTCCTAATTACTTTTGATGAACTAATGAACAAAATATTGTAACTGGAGATGATTACGGAGATAGTTGTCAAAATCTGTTGATTCTTGCATAGGAGTTGAACTATTTTAAACTTTGCAAACTGTTTACAGACTTCATACAAGTTAAAATTTCAGTTTTGAGGGTTTTTTATGCAAATGTAGGAATTTGGAATAAATTATTCTACTATAGTTAATAAGAATATTCTCTGAACTTGATTTTAAGCTGTCAACTTGCTGTGTAGGGAATTACCTAAAGTCAGCATTTCCTACATTCTGCTGAGTATGCCTCTGGAGCCAACCAATTGAGAATGTGAAAGAGATGAGTTAGAAAGCATCTACCATACACCCTTCTCAACACTAAGTCTCCAGAACAGTTTCCAAAGAAATGGACACATATGTACATATTCTTTCTTTTAACTTTGTATCTTCCATTTCATTCAAGAAAAATACTGTACTCTGTGTAGGCTTCAGCCTTTATCTTAGTCTTCTCCCTGTTGACTGGGAATGCTCTGGGATGTTACCTGAAGTGAGTTCAGTGAAGAGCCATCAAGGCAGGAGGAGAAGCTGAGGGTAAAATGTATTTCATCCTGGACAAGAGAAAGCTACCAGGATACCTTATGTATTAGGTCCTAACAAAACTAGTGACCCAATAGCTGTGAGAAAGCTGTCAGGAGGAAGAGGCCAGTCTGTTCTCTGTAGTGATGGGAGGACAAGAGATGTGTGTTGAAATAAGGTGTTCATTATCATCAAAAGATTTTTCACTATGAGGATAGACAAGCAGTGCATCAGGTTTCCCAGAGCTGTGCAGTCTTCTTGGAGATTTTTGAGACCCAAATGGAAAAAAACCCAGAGCAACCTGTTCTGAGATAACCATGCTTGGAGAAAGAGATTGAATTGGAGACTTCTTGGGGTAGTTTTCAACCTGAGTTTTCCCCATGATTCTGCTTCTTCCATATTATGGTTCGTTGTGGTCACTCCATGGCTTTGGAGCTGCTAAGGTCAGACAAATTAGTAATGACTAATTTACTTTCTATTTGAACAAGGAAAAAGGCATTTGAAGGTTTTTGCTTTAATAAATTTGCTGCTTTTCTGAAGATGTGGAGGGGGTAATAAACAGACCTCCCTTCTGACCCTCAGGAAAACTGTGTAACACCATATTGTTCCTGTTATAATAGTGAAATACATCATAAACCTCAGGTTGGCTTTCTGAATACAGTTGAGTAAGCCTGCATCAGTGCTTGGGTAGTGACAGCACGTGCTTATTAAATGAGTTCACTTGCAGCTAATTCTTCTTGTGTGGTCTGCTGCAAGTGTGCAGAGAGTGCTGCTGCCAAGTATGCAATGAATGCTTCAAGGAATGGGAGCAGCTGGCCACGTCTGTAGCTGTCAGCTTCTGAATGCTGTCCCTTGACTCGCAGTCTCCTCTTATCATTGCTGAAACTAAAATAGCACTGGATGCTTTGAGTGAGTGAAGGAGACAGAAGATGTAGCACAGTGGCATGTGCACTAGGAAAAGGAGTGAGGAAACAGAAAAGGAACTGAATGTGACTCCCTAAGGTGGGAACCTGGCTGATCACTAACACAGTATGATTTTTCCTATGTCTGTGTTCCCAGACTTTACAGGCAGAGAGTGCTGAAGTCCGTGCCATGGAAATGAATTTTTTCCTTCTTTTCATAACTGATACTTTGGGTAATATATATGCTTAGTCAATGTTTAACTAAAATTAAATCCTTTAAGGGGTCAGACAGGTTTCTTTTTTTTATTAAGTTTTCTTAACCATTTTGGAATGACAATTATTGTAAAGTCCAAAAAAACTTGTGGTAAACAATACTGTTGGTACATTGATAAAATTTCCAGACAATGGTATAGAAACACTACTGTGAAAGACTGACTGGTTCCTCCTAGCAGTAGTTGATTCTTTTATATACTTGACATCCATATAAGCAGTTTGGCATAGCTTTTCATTTTCATAGCATGGTTAAATAGTTTTTGCTGGAAAATTTGCTGTGCTCTGATAACTTCTTTTCTTAGATAAAATACATGTCAGATAAGATGAAATTATAAATTCCTATATGGGGTCACAAAATGCTGAAGGCTGAATTATGGAATCTTGTGTTTAATAGTTGCACTCTGATTCTATAGATACATTACAAATGTAATGTTTCTTATAATTGTAAATTTTGGTCTCTGATAATTGTAAGTTGAGGGGATGCCTGCAAAAAAAGGAATTGCTCCTGAGAGCAATTTAATTCTAGTTAGATTTTCTGTGGAATTTCTGTTGTGCCTCTTGTCTGAAAAAAACAGGATTCTGATGTGATAATAAAACCTGCCTTAATTATAATAGGATGGTAAACATATAATTTAGCTTTTCATACAGTTGTGATGATCTCTTTTAATGTAAGATTTTTCTTTTTAAAAAATTACTCTTCACCCATCTTTCTGTAAGGGGTGATGTCAAGGTCTTGATAGCAAGAGTAAATACTGATTTGTTACCAGTTTCATAATAGAAGTATGGCATTAGCTTGACTAGGATCCAGACTAGCTTTGTTTGTTGCAGTTTGGTTGTTGATGGATTCGATTTTTCATGTAATGGAAGACTTTTTAAACAAGCATATACTGCAGTACATACAAAAATTCTGCACGTGACAAAGTTAAAACATAAGATACATCATAGAAATATCTGTGCAATGAAATCTCTTGAAGCAAGCATGGCATACTGCTGACTTCCTGTGTAACAACCAGTTGGAGGAAGAATACATCTTGGGAGTTATGTTTGAGGCCTGTTTCATTGGTCATAAGCATATTAATGAGAATGTTTTGTGTGGTTGGTAGGCAGTACCTAGTATTCTACACAAAAACTGACCTAAATCCAGATCACAGGGTACAGTGTTTTCTTGCTCATCGTAGTGCTTAAGGCATCCATTGGTTTTGCTATCACCACTTGAGCACTTTTAATAATTTTTGTCTTGCTCTGCATCTCATTATAATATAAAAGAACTACTTCTTCATAAGCTGTTTGGACTTACTAAGTGTTCTTGAAAATATCTATAGATATTAGGTCTTCTAAGTTTAGCAGATTTTTCATTGTTTCCATAATTGTTCAGATAGGATTTCTTTTCTGTTATTTCCAGGTAAGATTTGTCTTAATGACAGCTGTATTATTAAGCCCATGATTTATGGAATGAAATATTATTTCCTGAATTTATGTTTTTTCATTTAAGAAAGTGAGTGAGGAAAGCCCTATGGAAGGAGATTTTCTGCAAGGGAGTGAGTGTGCAAGGGCTTGTGAGCAAGGAACATCCTGACTAAAGAGTTAGGGTGCAAGGATCTGTGCAAGACTGGGATTGTACAAGATCATGCATTTGAGGCTGGTGTGTACCCCTATGCACGTTCCCACTCCTGGATGCTCCAGTGAGTGTGGCCATCACAGACCCCTTTTTATGACAGTATTTAAGAGGTATTCTAAAAAACCTGAAAGCTTTGGATTTAGTTCTCTTTCCTTATAAGTCTTGGTGCATAGAATTAGGGGACATACCTAATGATACAAGTTTTCTGTTTCAAGGCTAATAATTGAATACTTACTGGAAAAGACTGACAGTCTACATTTAAATCTTTAGAAAAAATATATTGTTCCCTGGCTTATTTTACTGTCCTATTGATGATGTTTTAATGTCACGTTATTGTTCTGTATTGGATATCTTCTCAGCTAAAACTATTTAGGCAAAGGTACATGCATACTTTTACTGACATTGTAGCCAGAATTTGATAAACGTTTTTTATTTTTTCACAGAAGCTAAAAACTTACATTCTTACTTCCCAGAGCAGGTCTATTGATCTCTCTCTTCCTGCACTCTTATCTGCTGTTTGTGCTCACCTTTTCTCTGGCTTTATTTACTTCTTCTCCAGATGGTGTCTTTTCTTATATCAGTGGATTTCCCTTGCAGTGCTGTTCATCAGGTGGGTGTTTGAGGGGAGGGCAGTTCCCTCATGGCAAGAAAACTTTTAGAGAATGTAGAGCTTATACCCAGCGCATATTAGAATACCCCATATAGTAATTTATACTGTAAAAAAATCTCAAGGGAAGGAGTTTATTATAATTTTAAATCGCAGTTTTGTAAGGCATGACTGGGAAATATTTTTCACGGGAAGTATACTTGTATTAGCTGATTTTTTTATATTTTTATACAGTGTTTTACTAACTGTCTCATGCCCTTCTAATTTGCGTGTCCTTCATTTAATTCATCAGGTTTTATATTGATAGTTAAAGGTCAGAGGAACAATTACTACAACTTGATTTGGTCTCCTGTGTAATGCAGTCTGTCAAATTCAGAAAGTGATTTCTGTATATAATGTGTAACTTCTGTGCTAGGAGATACCTTGGATTTTTTTAGAAAGTAATGCAACCCAAAGGTAATGGTAGTGTCAGTCTGTTTTATCTCTAAATTATGCCAATGTGTAACTTAATCAATGCAATGCTATTAGAAATTTGCAGTCCACACCTATATGAATTTATCACAAATTAGTCAAATTTCACTGTGCAAATATTTTAGAGTGAGACAACTACTTACAGAGAGATACTATCTTTTAAAATTCACAAAAGTAACATTTTAGTATACTTCTACCTTCTGCTTAAAATCTGTTTAAGTCATGATTATTTTATGAGCTTCTAGTATGCCTTTGGAGATATTCAAGATGTATTACAGTATTATTATTCAGGACAACAATCAAGTTTTAATATTTTATTTGATAGCTTCTGAAGGCTTTCAGTCATCCAGTTGTTCGTCTAGGATGAAGAATTCAGACAGTGCACTAAAATTGTGTAACATCCATCACTTTAATTTTTAAAAGTAAAGTAAGTTCCAATGTATCAACAAGGAATCAATGAGTTATGCATTTAAGATTGCAGGTGATTTCACAAATCTCTTCTGTCTGCTGTTATCTGACAAGGGAATCTATAACAGAAATGTTAACAGAGTGGCAACCATTGACAATGCTGTGCCTGTCAAGAGAATACAATGTTCAGACTTTTGGATGTAAATTTTATTGAAGAAATTACTGGGTTTTAACATATTTGGTTTTGTTTGGATTGTCATTTTTCCTTTTCCCTGACACCAGATAGAATTGAAATATTTTTCAGCTTAAGTGAGGAAAAAAAAATGACTCTTTACTAGCAAAAGAACAATTCTGCCTCTATTGTGCAGTGTTCCATTAGACAGTAATAACAAAGTATATATTGGGTGGAAATATTAAAATATATTTGCAGAGGTAATTACAAATTTCCATTAACAAATCAGTTAACCCTAGATTTCTTCCCCCCATTTGATATTCATTTGATTGTTCTTTATCAGATCACCGTTTGGTAGGATTTAGGTGATTCTTCATATTTTATCCTATTTATTCTTTTGCTTCTGGCAAGTGGAACACTTTGAGCGCTTGTTCTTTTATAACATTAAATATTCTTCAGTTTTATTAGTTTTAAGTTAATCTCTTTTAAGATTGATAAAAAACTTGCCTAAGGGTGTTTGGCACAAATGTTTAGCCAGCAACAAGGCTAAGCATTTCTGAGCAAAATGTTTGTTCTGATTGCTGAAACAGTTCCTCTGAGAGCCCCTTGAGCTGAGATATGCATATGACCTTTTTCTGCTTGAAGTCACAGTTTAGAGTTCATACTTAGACTGGATGCAATTCAGCTGACTCCCAACTGAATGCTGTTCCTAGTGGGCTGGAGGTAGACTCCCTTGTGTCAGAAGTTCTTTTGAAGTCTTCACTGTGTTCTTAACACAGAAATTAACAAAATCATCACCTCTTGAGCATGTATTCTAGCTCCTAAATAAATATGCGAAAGGAGGCAATGTTATTTAAGGGGACCTTCCTGAAAGGACGTTTTAGTCTTCAGAAAATAGGTTAATGGTCTGCATTTTCAGTAGTCTGATATATCACTTTTATGGTCTTGATTCAAGTATCTGAACTCCAAAGAGGAATGGAAATTCACATACATCCCTGTATTCAGTGTTCTGTAGGTATTCAGCATGTCTTCCGACACTTAAACTTGATGAAGTGTCTCATTCTCTTCACCAACAGTGAAGGAGCCTGGATTTAAAGCCTGATTTAGGCTCTTTGAATTTACCCTGACACTGGGGGCTGGTGTTCAAACCAATCTTAGATTTGTACCATGGGTAACTCAAGGGGCCAAAAGCTTTTCATTAGGCATCTAGAAAATGCTATATTGTAAATGTTGGTTATTACCTAGTGGGAGTTTAAAAAAATTCCACTTAGTGCAATATACTCATTATATGAGGGGATTCTGTAATCCTCTGTAGTATCTAGTACTGTTTCGTTTAGCCTGTATTTTTAGGTTTCTTTATACTTTCTTTTTCCAGTCTATTTCCCTGTTTTCTCGATCCCTGTCTAATTGACAGCTTTAGATGTATATTCACTTTACTTCAGGGTCCCATAGACCCACTCTAAGAGACAGAGTAGTTCACAAGGTATCCATTAAGGAGCTATTATGGTGTCTTTTTTTCTTGCAAGTTACAAACTGTCTGATCAAAATTATCATTTTGGATCATGTTTTTCCAAAGAAAGGAAATAAGGTGTGTTTTTAAGGGAGATCTTCATAAATATTGACATGGTTCTTGTGCTTTCAAAAGGACTCTCTAGAGCCATGTAAAATTTGCAGCCGAACCACAGAAGATTATGTTACTGTATGAAAAAAACTACAAAGTGAAAATAATCTACTGCACTAGGTGCCAATTATTCAAACTAACAAAACCTGATATCCTGCTGGATTTTGGTTTCTTTTTTCTGCTTGATTAGAACAAAAATTACACTCCTCCTTTTGCTTTTTAATGCAATATTTGGTGTCTAGTAACATGACAAACAAGTCTCTTGTTTGGAGCACCCGTCTCTGTTCTCCATTATTTCCAAAAAACACCAGGGCAGCTGTTTATGGTTGAAACTGCGTTTCCTCAAATGCAGTTGAAAATGACCAACAGATGCACATCTTTAGGTAGGGAAAGCAGGCAAGTGTACACACAGCATGGATCTAGAAGCCTCGTTTCCTCATGAAGGTGTTTTAGAAAGGGTGCACATATACATTCACCATGAAAAAAAATGGGATTACAAAGGAACGAAATAAAATGGAGCTGTGACAATATCACAAATGAATCAGGCAATCAAGAAAAAGATTGAGTTCCTTTCAATCAGAAGCCATTGCCTGACTTAATAACTGAGTTACATAATTTCATTGTGAAAATGAACAGTCTTTCTCAGAGCCTGGACTGCAGTGTTGGAACTGCAAGAACATTAGCAACTTCAGTGGTTTTCCAGTGAAGTGACTGGTACCAACAAAGTTGATGACAGAAGGCATTTAGCAGCACAGGGTGAAATTCTTGTAGAATCAGAATATCTGAAGCAGATATTCTGCTTTTTGAACTATATCTTTTTGAACTTCAAGTAGAAGTTATTTTCATATAGTGACAGAGGAGAAAATTCTGACTTCCTCATTGGCTCCCACGTTTAGACTATAGGTGTTATTTCACATGACTAAAGGTTCAAGAATCTGTCACTAAGTTTTGCAGTTAACCAGGAAGGACATCGTAGTTTATTAGATCCTATTGTTGAACCACCCGATTTTGATGTTCTAGAAGCATGAATTTAGTGAAAAGGTTAGACATTTAAGAAACATTTCTCAAACTTTACTAAATCTTTTCAAAATTAAAACACAGGAAGGTAGTAATCGTGGTAACCCTTCTATTTAGCTGCAAAGTTACCAGTAAGTCAAAACATTGTAATGTATATCGAAGATATTATAATGTAAAAAATTTGTGTAGTATTAATGAAAAACGGCCTTGAGATAGTAAGTTCTTAAAATAAAATAGAATTAAGTGATAGATAAAAGGCAGATAGAGGGAACATTGGCTTTTTGTAAGCCAAATATCTGTGATCATATGTGAGAAGAAGACCAAAATAATTCTATCAGTGCTCATTAATGTAAAATACGGTTTTGTAATTTATGTTTATTATGAGTAAATGTGAGATTAAGGTGAGTTTGCTACTTATGTAAGTGAAAGACACTTAATAACATGGAAATACCACCTAATTTCCTATATCCTATTCAGCATTTGTATTTTGGGAAGAGTAATAAAAGGAATTCTTCCAAGGATAGGCATTTTATAAAAAATTATCATTGGCTAACTTTGTTTCAGAAATAAAATGGCATGCATTACAGATGTGAGATGCTATAATGGGATAATAAATTCTTAACACATTGATAGTCCATTTTGCATTTCTTTTAGAAAACCCATTTATTTAGGGATCTGTGAGTTCAGTTAATAGACTGGTACTTAAGTACTGGATACTTAGTTTATTTTCTCAGAGTATATAATTATTTTTATTTAGTATTCTAAATGGATTCACAACCTACATAGAAATGGTTATTTTTAATTACTAGATACACTTTCTGTACCTACCAAAAATTGAAAAGAAACTGATAGCCGAGAACTTTCCCTGTAAAGAGTATAGAGGATGGAACAATTACGAATAATTGGGGTTTTTTTGTTGTTTGCTTGTTGGTTTGTTTTTTGTTTTTTTCTATAAGCCCTGTATGCAAACAGGGTTTTTTCCTCAAAACAGTGCTATTTACTGGGCACATGCTGAACCAAAATTCAGCTATCAAAATACAGCTTTTTACCTGAGAAAAATCATGCTTTTGCTAAAGGCTTGAATAGGCGAAGTTTTGATATTTTCAGAATCTGTACACAAAACCCTTAATGGAGTGTAAAAAAGACAAAAAAATTCCCATATTCACTTCACAAGTGAGTGGGTTTTTTTAATAGTTAAATAATCCTGCTAAGAAGAACTTCAATTTAGTTGTCTAAAGTTATAATATATACACTTATCCTTTGAGCTCCAAATTTTTGAAGTATAATATAAAAATCTTAAGAAGGAATTTTTTGAGTCTGTCATGTCATTCTTAGCTACAGTTGTTTGCATTACAGATTGAAAGTGAACATGTAAATATGTACACAATTGGTGGCAGTGTTATGTATGGATGGCTGATGGCACTGTTTGTGCACTCATACTCAATGAAAAAGCAGGAGGACCTGCGTGACTTAGGTTTGGCTGTCTCCTCAGTGCTGCATTGAGAGTGTACTGGTGTTTCTGATAAAGTGTTCCTTTCTAGCACAGCCACAAGTAAGACACACATGTGCCTCATCAAACCTCTCAGCAGTATTTGTCCCTCATTGTCTTTTGTTTTTTTTGCACCATACCAAACCTTTCTTCCATTAATTCCAGGCATTTTTTAACAATGCATCCTTTTTTTTTTTTTCCCACAAGTCCATCTGTGTTTGCACGAATGAAATAAAATAAGGAATCGGCTAGCTTCTGTTGCAGTGAAGTGTATTTCCTCAAGACCTCTCATAAAGTTCTGTGTTAAACAAAATAAGAGGTAGAACCAATCCTTGTAGCATCACACAAATAAAAGCTTTCAGGGCTGGAAAGAAACCACCCATCAGAATTGTCTTGAAATCTGACTGAAAGGAGTTGACCTATCCAGTTCAGGGTGACTGACTCATTTCTGCCAGTCTCCCAGGCAAGTCAGCAGCACATGGTGATCTTCAGTGTCAAACACTGCTGATAGGTTTAATGAAGTAAGCATGGATATCTTCCTCTGAGCTGTGCCAGAGAGGAAATTGTTCGCAAGCAAGACT
Organism: Eopsaltria australis; assembly: GCA_034509425.1. NCBI lineage: Eukaryota > Metazoa > Chordata > Aves > Passeriformes > Petroicidae > Eopsaltria > Eopsaltria australis. The sequence continues at coordinate 3,058,508 of JAVTVJ010000242.1, forward strand.
AATGCACTCTGAAAGCTGTTACCAAGTTTGAAAGCCTGACTGCCCTGATTTAGGTTCTTGGCAGAGAAGTTAAATTCTGTAGGAGCGTATGTTGTTTGGTTGGGGCTTTTTAATTATTTATTTGATCATTTTTCCCAAAAAGAAAGACTGGGCAGAGTATTCAAACTAGGAGGAGTTTTGCAGCCCGGGCATTAATACATCATTTTTCATTTTAGTTTAAAAATTGTGATTTACATTCAGATTACATTTAGATTACATTGGGATGCTTAGGACTTTGTCCAGCTGGGTTTTGGTTGTCTTCAAGGATAGATATTCTACACCATCTTTGGATAACTTGTTCCAATGACTAACTTCATTGTGAAATAGGTTTTTCTACAGTCTAGTCAGAATTCCCTTTATTTCAATTTGTGACCAATGCCACTTCTTTTTTTTTTTTTTTTTTTTTTTTTTTGTGCATCACTGCAAAGAGCTTGACTCACATCAGCTGTGCTCTCATGCTTGTAACTGAAGGCAGCAATGAGATTCCTGTTCAGATTCCTCTTCTGAAGGCTGAAAAGTTTCTATCAGCGTCTCCTTATGTGTCATGTACTCCAGCCCTCTCTTCATACTGGTGGCTTTCACCAGCCTTGTTTCAATATATCAATGCCTTTCTTGTAGTGGGTAGTCTGAATTGTGATCTTATTCTCAAATACAGTCTCACATACATCAAATAAAGGAGAATGTTGAATTCCCTCAACACACTTGATGTACCCCAGAATGTAGTTGCCTCATCTTTGCTACAAGGGTACACAAATGTTCCACTTGTTCACAGAGATCCCCAAGATCTTTCCTACATAGCTGCATTCTAGCCAGTCAGTGCCTGGTCTGAACTGTTCCAGTGCAGAACTTTGTGTTTACTATTGCTGAACTTTATGAAATTCTTGTCAACTCATTTTGCCAGCCTGTCAAGACTTTTCTGAAAGCCTTCCTTGAAATTTGATGTGGCTGCTGAGTGGCATTAGATGCCATATTTATGAATGTCTCCGTCTGATTAAGATCATTGGGTCAGGGATGAACTCATTTCTACCTCAACTCACTGCTCCTTGAGAGTGACAATCAAGTGGCATAACTCTTTTACACTCCATAATTTTAAAATTTAATTCTCCACCATTTCTTGAAGGGATTAATTGCATCTCTTATCCCAGTGTGATGAATATAAAGACTATAAATCTGATTTTTTTAATCAGTGTTACTGCTCTGTAATCAGGGTATCTTCTATCATTCTCTCTGATAGCCTGCAGATCTTTCTATATTTACTGTGTAAAATTTGAGTTAAAAATATACAATTACATTTTTGTGATGCAAGAAGGAGCAGCAATGTAATTCATGTTAACAGGGCCACATGATTTCACTATTCATTTCCAGATTGTGTAAATTTCTGGTTACGTAATGCAAGTAAAATTTTAGCATCCTAATGGCACTAATAAATATTACACTGCAGTATTTTAAGTGCTTTCTGAGTTTTGTACTATTTGAATACTAGCTATTTTTCACTTGCAACTCCAGGGCTAAGGTGAAAGAAGTTTGTTAATGACTAGCTTTTCTATGTGAAGAAATACATATGGCTAGCTTCTACATAGCTGTATTGTTGTAATTATATTTGGTGGTGAGCTGAATATACAGTTGTATTTGTAGGTTAGAGCAAAACTAGATGGATAAATTCACTAACATCATTGGGAGATGCAGTTTTTTAAACATTAAGTTAAACAGACCCATTTTATTAAGCTTCATGGAAGGAAAATGACACTAGGAAGTTAATTCTTCTTAATGAAAGCAAGTTTATAGTTTCTTATGTAACCTTTGAAGGTTCATGTAGTATTGTGTATCTTGGTTTTTTTTAAATTTTCTTTTGGAAGTCAGCTTTCTGAGTTTTCTTATCTTTTTGAACATGATTTCATTAGTATTTTATAAAATTTGTCAGGAACATAAGTAAAGAAAACATGCTGAAAAGGCCAGTAACCAGTAATTATTCTGTAACTAACTCAAGTGAGATTTATTTACTCTTTCTTTAATTTCTTCTGTCATAACAGTCTGACTTTTTGTTATAGTCTTTTTCTAATCATCTCTTTGGATGAGGTCTAAAGGGCCCAGCCCCCCCGCCCCTCATCTTCCCCTCATCCCCTCACTCTCCCCTCAGCCCCTCACTCTCCCCTCAGCCCTCGCCCCCTCACCATGGCTGCCAGCCCCGTGCCCCCTCCTCTTCAGGCCTCGCTGGTCACTCTGGGCACCCTGGTCACTCCGGTGTCACTGGTCACTCCGTGTGTCCATCTGTCCCCCCTCCAGCCCGGGCCAGAGCCCACGCGGTGCCAGGGCCGCTCCCGAGGGAAGCACAGCTCCCCCTGGGCTGTTCCAGTTGGGTTTCACGCGTGACAGTCACCTCAAGCACAAGTATTTCCCTGCTAACGTGTCTGGAAAACTTCTGCCGGAGAGATGAGGGTGGAAAGAGGGAGGGGGACACTTAGATACCCATCTAAAGGGTATCCAGTCCTCTGCACAGCACTTAGCCACAGTGTAATCATATTAATACTCTTTCATTGCCCTTTCAGTGGTTAGGGTAGGGTGGTAATGGTGAACATTTGTAAAAACGACCCTCTCTAGATTCCACAGTGTAGTTGGCAGACAGTCTGCAGTGTGAGTAGAAATTTGGCTTGGTTTTGACCAAAAGGACTGCAGTTAAAATTGATCAGAGGTATAATTGAGCAACAAACTACAGTGAATATGAATTAAACAAAGCATCCTTAGGGCTACATGGCAGAAGTCACGTTACTAATTCTTCGAGTTATTACCTCATCATGACTGGCATCCTGAAGATGGTTTTTTCTGTTACAAAATTCTTGCAGAGTGAGTTAGTTCTACGAAATACTGGAGAACATTTTTCACAATGTGTGATTCATACTGAGAACTTTATCTCTGGTAATCAGATCACATTGCACAGAATAAATGTGTCTGTGGTCGAATCAGGCAGAATTTAGAGGAAAATATTTTAATATTTTAATTTACTTTGAACTAATATTTAGAAAAAAAGAGAAATCGTCAAGAAACTTCCCTGCATGTGTTTAGTGTATCACATCTTACAGACTTCTGGAGTTGTGTGGTTGTCGTAAATTATGTGGTAATGGGAAAGGCCAATGGTGAAGAATTTACAGTTTTATAATTTCTCCGAAACATTAGTTTTTTTTAAAAAAATGTTACATTGAAACTTCTAATGTAATTTGAAACTTATCTCCCAGGCATTAAAACATTGATTATTAAAAACTATAGTTTGCAGTTTCATACCATTCCATTTAAGCAGATATATAGCTAGGGATCCATCACACTGTTCTATAGGTTAATTTATCAGACTTATCTCTAAAAACCTGAAAATACTTAAGAAAATCAAAGGTTTTCAAGCATTATAGATTGACTGAAGTTAAGTATTTTACTTGTTCTTGAAATTCATTTTACTTTACCAACACATTTATCTAGGCAACTGGAAAGAATCCCATTTGATGTCAAAATTAGTTTTGCTTACTTGTTCAGTTTTTATCTTGTCTGTTAATAATAATTCCATACTGTCAGTTGCAATGATGGCTTGTGTGGTAGCTCAAAACTAAATAGAGCCACCAACCTAACTCATCAAACAGTTTTCATATATAAACAACTTTCTCTCACTGCTGTGGTTAAGGTAAAATGTAAATGAGGGTGAAAAAGCTTAATATTCTATGACAAAATGTTAAGATGTCAGCTTCTGTCTGTGTTTTCTCCAAATGTTGTCAAGGAATGAGGTCTTTTCTGCAAATCATAAAAATGATTTGATTTTGTTGGGGTTTTTTTAATTTAGCATGTCAAATAAAAGTGTCTCCTTTTCATCAGAATGTATAATTTAATTATACTCAGTGTGGCCTATGAATAAGTAATGTATTTACTATAATGCTCTTATAGTAACATTTGCTTGATTACCGACTGTGTTTTTACAGAACTAAAGTGGTGGGTGTAGAGTACCATCAAAGTTTACTTTTGTTGCACTTTTCCTTATGACTATTTTATGAAAAAAGAAAGTAAGAAAGTACATAAAACCTGATATTTTCCTGTACTTAATTAATTAAGTCCATTATTTAATTAAGCTAAATTCATTAATTCAGCTCTTGTTCTTTTATGCAAATCTATTTATATTTCTCAAAATGCTTTTATAATTAATTTCTAAGATCACTATATTTGTATTGAGCTACGGATGTCATAGAATCATAAAGACTGGAAAAAACCTCCAAGATTATAGAGTCCAACCTGTGACCAATCACCCCCATGTCACCTCAGCCATAGCACTAAGTGCCTTATCCAGTTGTTTCTTGAATACTTCCAGGGATGGCGAGACCCCCACCTCCCTGTGCAGCCATTCCAGTGTCTGATCATCCTTTCAGTGAAGAAATTCTTCTTGATGTCCAAATTGAGCCTCCCCTAGCACAGCTTGAGGCTATGTCCTCTCATCCTGTCACTGACTGGCTGGGAGAAGAGGCTGACCCCCCCACACCTGTCTGCACCCTCCTTTCAGGCAGTTGGAGAGTGTGATAAGGTCACCCCTGGGTCTCCTCTATGCTAAACACCCTCAGCTGCTTCTCATAGGACTTACCTTACTTACCCTCTACACCTTTTACCAGATTTGTTGCCCTTTTCTGGACTTGCTCCAGCACCTCAATGTCTTTCTTGAAGTTGGAGTCCAGAACTGGCCAAAAGACTTCAGGTGCAGCCTCACCAGGGCTGAGTACAGAGTACAGTGCCAAGTACGATCGCTTCCCTTGTCCTACTGGCCACACTATTTCTCATACAGGCCAGGATGCCTTCTTGGCCCTCTGGGCACACACTGGATCATGTCCAGCCAGCTGTCTATCAGCACCTCCAGCTCTTTTTTTGCCAGGCAGTTTTCCAGCCACTTTGCCTGTAGCACTGCCTGTGGTTGTTGTGACACAAGGGCAGGACCCAGCACTTCTTATTAAACCACATACAGTTGGTCTCGGCCCATTGTTCCAGCCTCTCTAGATCCCTTTGCAGAGCCTTCCTACATTCCAGCAGACCAGCACTCCCATCCAACTTTGTGTCATCTGTGAACTTCCTGCGAGTGCACTCAATGCCCTTATCCAGATCGTCAGTAAAAATGTTACACAGAACTGGCCCCATTACTGAGCCCTGGGGAGCACCATTAGTGACCAGATGCCAGCTGGACTTTACTCCATTGACGACCATTCTTAGGACCTGGCCATGCAGCCAGTTTTTAATACAGTGAACTCTGCACCTGTCCAAGCCATGGACTGCCAGTTTTTCCAGGAGAATGCCATGGGAGACTATCAAAGGCTCTACAGAAATCCAGGAAGACAACATCCATCTCAACCACCAGACAGGACACCTGATCATAAAAGGCAGTCAGGTACGCCAGGCAGGACCTGCCTTTTCTAAACCTGTACTGGCTTGGCCTGATCCCTTGTTTGCCATGTATGTGCCTTGTGAATGCACTCAAGATGTTCCATAACCATCCCTGGTACTGAGGTTAGGCTGAGAGACTTGTAGTTTCCTGATCCACCTTCCAATCCTTCTTGTAGATGGGCATCACACTGGCCATCATCCAGTTGTCTGGGGCTCCCTGAGTTAACCAGAATTGACGATAAATGACAGAGAGTGGTTCTGCCAGATTCCTCAGTACTCTGAATCAGTGAATCCACCTAGCCCCATAGATTTGTAGATACGTAGACTTCTAAGCCCATGAACATCTTCATTTTGTTTGTAGAAGCAGAAGAGCTGTGTACAAGCATAGATGTCCCTTTGAACCCAGATCATCAAAGATCTTGATATAAATTAAAAATTGTTCGGGATATTAAGGATTTGTCTGTAAACATGGTGTATGTCTGGTTTCAGCATGCGCAGGAATGTAAAACTTTGTGCTGCTGTGGCATTAAGTGCAGTACAGGGAAGCTGCTGTGGTTAGTACTGGGGAATCTGAATGAGCACTTCTGTGCCAGAAGCTGCAGAGCTATTGACAGTTCCATGTCGGTGTCATCTCAGGGAAAGCTGGTAGAGAATGTGCTAATATGTGCTGTGATCACAGCTCCCGTCTGCTCACAGTGGAGGATGTTCATAGCATAGGTCTATCCGTTTTTTAATGTCTAGTTATGTTTAATATTATATATGTATATATATAACTGAATTGCATATACATGTAATTACAGAGTCACTTGATACAGACATCTGTACAGATATAAATAACCTTGTGTTCTTGTATTTTCACGAAGAGATAGATATATTCACAGTTAAGTTACTTTGATACATTACTCAAATTCTATTTTCATACCATTTGGGTATGTCATCATTTAAAAAAGCAATCTAAGGCAATTTCATAAACATGAATGAGAAAATGTGTATGTAATATTAAAGCAAATTTGTCATTATTTTTTACCATGCAGATGTAACTATAATTTTATATGGATCTGCAGAGGTCATTTTTAAGTATTTTTAAAGTGCTTAACCTTTTAGCATAGAATTAGTATAAAAAAATTTAGCCCACAGATTGCTTTTCCCAGTTAGCAGTTTTTGAAAGTGAGAGTTCATAATGGCAGTATTTCTTGTGTTCCCTCCCCTTACAGCCTTCATAGCATAGCTTCGTAGCTAATAGGGATGTTGCTAGCAACCCTAGTACATAGATGGCATAACTTCTAGCATTTTAATAGATTTCTTGCATTCTTTTCTTTTTGATAAGTTGTCACATTTACAGTGTTTGCAGCAGTTCTTTAATTTGGCATAAGTAAACGCTATAGGCTACAGTGTGTGTTTTGTAACATGAAATTCTCTTCAGCTTTGGCTGATATATAAACTTGAATTTTGGGATTTCCGTTCTTACTTGCAGCATAACTGGGGCCAGTTACCAGAATAATACTGCGTCAAAATTACGAGTCAGAAAGACCCTTCAGCCAAAGTGAATGCTTGAGAGCTCTCTGAACTGCTGTATATTGGGAGGGGTGGGACTGAATCAGAAAAAACCCCAAGCTGTCCTGTGTCAGAATTTGGCTTTATCCTACTGCTGAAAAAACAGCAGAATGTCTGCAGAAGACATAAAGCTTGGTTGTTACTCCTGGTAGATGTTGCCCCACATCCAGGCATTTATTTCTGGCATGCAGTTTTCCTTATTTCCTTCCTCCTCCTCTGCCTCTGACATAAGCACCACAGGGACATGAAGGTATCATAATATTCCGACAAAGGTAATGAGAGGTAGAGGATAAAAAGAGACCGGAGGGGGTTGTTCCATTTGTCAAACATGGAACTATTTGTTTGCTTGTTCCTTTAAAAGAGCACATATGAACAAATGCTGTGTTAGTTGTAAAGCATACCAAAATTAAGAAATTCCAGATTCTGCATTGCCTGTGGTATCTTAATTACTGCTTCTTTGTGTGTTCATAGTGTGCTATAATTTTTAATAATGTTACAGTAACTTTTATTATTTAGTCCTCAGGATAAACTTGGAAGAGTCAGAAATGAGATTGCATGCGCACTATTAAATCTGCTGGGCTTAGATTACTGCTTCATTTTGCAACATTAAAATCTTTTGCTCAATCACTGTATGTAGACAAATATAATGAAATCTAACCAGCAGATATCTGGAGAAATAGTATTTTAGACATATATATTATGTTAGATGCATTTTATTTTGATTATTTGGGGAAATTATTGTTCCAGAATGCTAAAATTTATTTGATCAGAAAATACTGTTCAAAACCAAAAATGTTTAATATAGTGTACATCTATCTTTACCATTGTTGTATCCATGCATGCAATGAAGACAAGAATATCTGCTTGTGAAATTCTAATGTGCTAAGTGCTATGAACAAAAGAAAATTTAGATAATATAATATAATTCCTTTTATGTAAAAGCAATGTAACTCAAACTCATTATGGTGATGACTACCCTTATATTTGCATCCTTTGCTGCGTGCAAATTAGACTTTTAATTATCACATGATGATAGTTATCAAATTTGCATGTTCATTCCATCAAAGATTGCAGACTTCTTCGTAGCGTAAAGACTTTTTTATTTTGTCTAATTCTCTTTGTGATTCATTCTATTTTCACTATAAATTCTCCTGGCTAATCCTGTTCGCAGATCATGTTCTGTTTCTGTTTAGTAAGTCTAAAGAGGCAAGCAGAAGTAAGAGAAAAGCTTCTGTGAGTTATCTGTCCTTTCTCATGACTCAAGCCCTTCTGACAGTTTTTAATATCGTAGCATTTTCCTTCTGTCTCTTCAGTTTGCTGGATGTTTGACTTCTGTCTTACTCTGTCTGCAGAAGGGACTCCTTCAGCTCATATTTAAAGAATATGACATTCTTCCTTGCTTATGTGCTCTTAAATGCTTCCAGATTACTTTTTGTTGTTCCATCCTTCTTTCCACAAAAACATTTTGTGTTTTTATACCTGGTTTCTAAAGGTGGAGTGATAAAGCTGAATAAACTGTGAGCAAGGCAAGGTCATAGGAAATGTTAAAGCAGCTGAGATTATTGTGGTGTTGGGTACTATGGAGGAGAATGGAAAACAGTAGGAAACTCCATTTAGGAATTCTCCCTGTTATTAGAATAATTTGTTTTGCTATATTGCCACTGTAGAAGTGTTTAAACTTGCCCTTAAAGGACTCTGTAACATACCAAAGGGCTAACTAATCAGGAAAACTAGGGTGCTGATGCTTTTGTGGTTAAAATACAGTTTGTTAAGGCTAAAGTACATTTTATTGTTTCAAATGCATTTCTTTTTTGAAGCTATACCAATAAATAACACACACCGGATGCATTTATACTTTGCTCTTTACTGTATTCTTTCTATAACCATCAAGAAGCAGTAAGTAATTACTGTTACAATCAATAGGTTTTTTTTCTTCTGTTGCTTCTCTGTAAAGGGAAAATTATTTGATGTATATTTATATTACAGCTTGAGTGAGAAAAAGCAGTTGTTGAAGTCTTCACTTACAAAATTAAGTTATGTGGGTTTTAAAAATGTTGATTTTTGAAAAACTCATATGGAGTCTATATGCTGAGAATTCATGGGGTCTTAAAAGTAGTTCTGGTGAATTCTTATGTAAACTTTTGATTGACTGAATTGCTAACTAAATGATTAAATAAATTTTCTCTAAAAATACTACTTCTAACAAGAGGCGAGTGAAATGGAACATAAGCAATAACATTTCTTTTTAGAAAAGCTATGTTACTCTTTGAAAAACTGAACCTTGACTGAACTTTCATTAGTTATGTCTTTATCTCCAAATGTAGATAGTTTCAATTTTGTACCAACTTACTTTGAGAATTCTAACTTCAACTTTTATTTTTCACCTCATCAGACACATTGGAATGTTTTAATACAAAAATTCCTTGATGTCTTGAGCTATTGGTCTAAGATTAGTTAACAGCCCTGACTACCTTTTAATGTATATGTGTATGTGTGTGTGTGTGAATTTAGGGCAGATTATGATAACAAGGAAATCCTCACAAGAACCCCAACGTTGGATTGTTTTCCACTGTTTAGAGCTGAACAGAATTGGAAGGTTTCAGAACCAGCTATCATGTGAAAGAGCAATAAATTGTTCATATGTATTTGTAAATAAGCTGGATTTTTTAAAATTTGAGCAATGTCCTTTCCATTTTTTATTTCTTTAAATAAATATGTTAACCACATAAATTACCATCATTAAGGAACATAACTCAGCTGAATATGTGTTTATATTTGTGTAGTTTTGAATTGTATTTGATATTTTTATTGTAAGACTACAAATTAAGTATATATACCTGATTTTCCAAGGAGAAGACAAACATGCACATCTTTGTGTTTGAATACATGGTATTGCCTTAATTTATAAAGGTTACAAAAGTTAACAACATGCACAATAACAACTACACAACTGAAGGCTTGAGACATATGACTGTATCTGGTTTTGAATCACTGGTTTGGTTATATTATTGATTTGTTAAGAATAATTATTTTTTTTAAAAAATGAAATGTTTTTCTGATATTTCACTGTCTCTAAAAGATTCAAAATAGATCTTGCAAACATTCTTAAATTATTATTTTTCACTTTTATGAATACTTGGTATCTTGAGTGTGCTAAACGACTGTTGAATGGCTTTTTCTTTTGATGTAACATTCTTAGGTGTTGAGTCAGAAAAAATAAGGATTATTTCATTAATTCTGAATTTTGCTACTTCTAATATCTCAGTATTGCTATTCACTTAGCACTCCATGAGAATGAATAAACTTCAGTTACTCTGTAGATGTAATTTCAATTTGCTGTTTTATAGCGATTCTTCAAATAGTCATCTAGACAAATCTGTTCTTGAAAGCTTCTTGAAGGGTAATTATATATCCTATATTGAGATGTATGTTATGTCAATGAAAAAATTGTAAATCAGGACATAATTATGAAGTTTAGTAGATCTAGAAAAGCACAAAGAAGGAAATTGAGGATATTTTTTCCTAATGCAGTTACTGTTCTTCTTAAAGTTCTGTGATTAGCTTAATTGGGGTAACCCTGGTAGAGATTTATGCAAACCTATGAAAGATTAATGCTGCTTTCTATAGATGTTTGTATTTGGTAAGCTGCCATAAAATGCACAATTCACTAAAACATTTCCTGTTAATTTGGTGTGGCATGACATGACTTAGTCTCACATATAAAATGTCACTGTAATCATGTTACTGGGATTTATTCTTCCCAATCCAGTCACAGGAGAAATATAACTGATTGGCACTTTTCCAACAATGAAGCCCTGGTCCTGAGTCAGGTTTACCCTGTGATGATGATTGTATAATGTTTCTCCTTCAAAACCCCTGTGATTTTGCATTGCCTCTTGAGGCCTGTACCAGCTGTTTGATTAGGCATTGAATCATCAAGAGGCTTTGCAAATCCCAATAATGGGTGTGGAAAGCAGTCCTGAATTTTAGGCTCTTGTTCCCCAAGGAGGAAAATTGAATCCATGGCTTAGTCACTAAGCTCCCTGTATAGCATCTTGAGGGTAGCTGCCATAAAAAGATGAAACTTCTATTCTGACTAGGTGTCTCTTGCAATAGGAAATGTGAAACATTTCCATATAGTATCACATCATTTTATATTTGTCATCTTTGGCTTACAAGTGCAGGAAGGTACTCTCATTCACTTGAAGTTTATTGAAGGGTCTTTTTCAGAGAATAATCAGTTTTCAGTATTCTTTGAACAAATGAAGTTGGGACTTGCTCCTCTGCCAGTGCTACAGCTCCCGTTCTCCATCTAATAAGCCACTGTTTAGAGGCTTTTGGCTAACAAGTGGAAAGTCTAGGTTAGATTCTTCAGAAGAGATTCAGGTTCACTTCTCACAAGAGCCTCCATATGTACATATATATCTTTAACCTTTTTTACTGCTTTCATGTCAAATGGGAAAGTGACAACAATGAAAAGATTTCAGCATTTACATTTGAGAGGAGCTGTTTTAGCATGATAAATTGGCAGAAGTGTAATCCCTCTTTTCCCTGAACATGAATGTTATTTTTTGATTACTTAGTGCATGAAAACAGTTTAGCATAGCCAGATTGAAGGCAAGAGAGGAAAAGGAAATATTGCAGCAAGAATAAGGTTGTGGCCATGCAGCTTTGAACATGCTAAAATACATTTTAATTAGAAGAGTGGTGATATCCTGAAACGGATGCAGACAAATTTACTTACTATATTACTTGAGTATATTTCAAAGTAAGTTTCTTTTATCTCATGTCAAAGTAGTGTTAACATTCATTTCCCCCTTCAGTAAAATGGAAACTTAAAATTGCTAGTTGAAAAAGAAGGCCAAATTGTTGCAACAGGTTTACTATGGTGTTTTCAGCCCCAAAAACCAGTATTTTATCATTCTCACTTTGTTAGATACTTAACAGTGGAAGACAAAACGTCAAAATACAATTTAAGTATAGTGTACATTTTTATTGTTTTTTAATTTGAAAACATACTGATAAATAATTTTCACAGCACAATTACTTGTGAACACCTATATTATCAGTTATTAAAATAAGTTATGATAGTGTTTTCTGTTGATTGCAAACAGAAATGTTGTTGAGAATATATGCCATTTTAGAGCTTGGTTGGAAGAGTCATGTCAGAAGAATCAGCAGTGACTAGGGCATTTCCCATGTCATTTATTTTTATGAATTTCAAGTACATATTTGAAAGTAGTTTAATAAACTTTTCACAGTAGAAAGATGCAATTTGGTGTTAATAGAATCATGCTTTTCTTTTTAAAGTAACAGTACACTCTGTGTGAGGTAGATTTTAAATGTTACTGTAGCTATGTAAGCCAAGCAAGGAAGTCTGCAAAAGAGTAGAAAGCAGATTCTGTAATAATTAGCTCTCAGTTATCCGAGTTTTCACTTTTTTTCCTTTCATCCACATTGTATTATAGAGCAGTATAATCAGCAGACTTGATACCTGCAGCCTTCAAGAGATTATGATCAATCAAGTTTAATAATACCTACAAGACAGTCTTTATACAGTGTGTGTAGATTTATGAAATGTTATAGTTTTTTTTAAAAAACATTATCATTAGGCTTGGAGTAATCAGCATAGCAAAGAAGTTAATGAGTGTTTAAGGTGAGGTTCTTGTTTTTGTTTTGCAGTTATCAGTAACACTGAGAAATTAACCATTTTTCCTGAATTTTGATGTCTGCCCTAGAGGCTGTAGAGAAATCAAATGTTTTCCCAGATATTTATACTATTTTCTCAAAACTTAAATGCCCTTGATTAATAGCAATATATGTGACAGTGAAGGATACCTCTGCTTTCAATCTGTTACAGATATCATAGAAGCAGTAAATGTTAGGACTCTAAGATGTTTCCTGAGGGATCAGGAAATCTGTACATTTCTGAAGACTGACGTACCACCTTGAAAAGCAGCCATGAAGGAGAGCTGCAAATGCAAGACCACTGTCAGGTCAACCTGTCGTGCTGCTGACAGGTCTCTGATATAAAACCCAATTTACAGTTTAAGAAGCACATCCATTATCCTTCTGATTTTAAAATATAACATACATCAGCAAAATGATAAAAGAAAGTGCTTAAGAATTATGAAAGTCAAGGACTATTTCATATCAGAAAGTCACAACCTTTTTTGCATATTACTGATTAAAATTACAGTGAATTTTAATATTCATCTATGTCTTTATTTCTTCCAGAAAGTTAAGAGTTAGCATCAGTTGAACTTCAGTCATTGTAATTCTACTTGTATTATGTTGTTTGGATTAGTCAGACATTCTATTACATTACTCTTTATAGGAGTTGAAGAGGTCTTTGGAAGTGTGGATAATTTTAGACTAAGTGATGTGTCAGTTTTTGGGAAAAAGTATTGTGTTTTCGATTCTAATGAAAAAAAATAATAAGCCATATTTTTACTAGCATTTGTTTAAGCTTCATCTCCATTTGTAATTTGGAATAGAATAAAAATTTTAAGTTTTCTGTTTTAAGAGGATCTGTGGTGTCTCCCACTTAAGAAAGTTTCAGTTCTTGAAACTGGAAAGGTCAAGGCATTACTGAATGGTCAATAAAAAGGAAAAACGTATTAAATTTTTACTCGATTACTGTAATGGATTTCAATGTAAAGCTGGATAACTTAAGCAAAACACTGATTATTTTACTGTCATGTCCACCAAGGCTGATGGAGAAATAAGATTATGGATTTCTAGTATCTAAGTAGCTTTTACTTTTTAGAACAGTTTCCAATGTTGTCTTACTTACAAAATTTTAAAATAGTTTTTTTAACTTTCTCTAGATTTGATCATACTTTTTTTCTTTTATTGCTAGGTAAAGAGTTGCTAAGTACACAACTCTTAATTCTGCAGGAATACTGGGCCTAAGATTGCCTAAATACATTTCTAAAACTTAGAAGTGTCTTAGGAATAAATATACTATTAGTTTCATATTTTTCATGTGTTTTAGATATTTCAAGTGTTTGTCCAGTCTGTTTGTAAACTGTTTTCATTTCTTTAAATTAGTAGGCCTGTAAATTCCAGAACAGCTCTAAAATCTTTTCTGCATTTTGATTTAGTTTAACTTCTACTGGTAAGCATTTTCAAATAATTTATCTGTGCTCTGATCAGTGAACCTATGTTGTTTTTGTCTTGAGACACCATATAAGATCAATTCAATTTTTAAAGTTGAAATATATTTCATTGATATTTCTGAAGTCTCAGAAGACCTTCATATGGAGTAATTTATGAAAACACAAAATAATTGTCGTTTTAGCCAAGTGGCTCAAAATCTGTTATGTTCACTTAATGTGTGTTTGCTGTTATAGTCTGTATTTTCACTTAGCATTTTCTTGTTCCTTGAAGACAGTGAGATATTATCTGATTTTTTTTTTTTATGTATCAAGAAAATTAAGGATATTTATAATTTAAAGGAACTAAGAAAAGCTCTTCTTAGTGATGTAATCTAAATCGCATTTTAGGCATGTAGTCTCTAGCTAAATTCTTCTTTAACTCATAATACATATAACTGCATCAGTTTTAATAAGGACCCCATAAAAATTGTCATATAGGCTTATGTACAATGTGCATATCTTCAGGTTAATTGCTTTCTAGAAACAGCTGCTCTAAAAAAGTGAAAGGAGCCTTGTACCTGCACCTGAATTTAGCTAACAGGAGGCAGCCCCGTGTAGTTAGCCATCTTTGGAAGTAATTACTGTGATGCTGAAAGAAGGTCATCTACCACAGAAAGCCTTTAACTTGAATTTTACTAAGAATAACAAGGAAACAGACGTTCTTTTGAAGTAGGTTTTTTTGTTGGTTGTTTTTTGCTTGTTTAGAGCTCTTTGTATTTTGTTTTGGTGGGTTTTTTTTGTGAAGGTTAAATATAATAGAGCTTTTTTGGAATTAATGTAAAAAATTTCTATTCAAAAAAGTTGAATTTGATATATTTTTAATTTCATGGAAATTTTGAAAAATCTGGTTTATTCTAATAAATGTTTGAGACTCAAAACATTTTGAGTCAATACAAAATTCTTATAGATTCTAATTTCAAAGGTTTTAAATACTAAAATATAACATTTACTTTGGAATTTCCAAAACTAACTCTTCATATAAAGCAAATTTTTTATTTTCAGTAAGGTATAGGCTATTTTCTGGTGATAAAGTTGTTTAGTTTTGTGATTTCCCCAGGCTTCCTTACATGGCTTGTTTGAACTATTACAAATGTTTCAAAAAATGTATTTTTTTACAGCCCAATGTAAGGTTACACAGTCTGCAAGCAGGAAATGCAGGCCGAATGTGCAGAGTAGGGTCTATATGTGTAAAGCAGGGATTGAAAAACATTATCTATCATGAAAGTGGTAAGCAGCAATAGGCTCTGTTCTTGTATATAATGGAATAAATAAGGCTTGTAGAGACTGTATGTAAAGAATTTTGTTTATATATTATATCAGCAGTTGGGAAAAGGTCATGAAGATAACTTCTTGCATTATATGTAAATCTGATATACTGCAAGACATATTTAAAGGGAGTATTTACCTGGTTTTGTTTGCATTTTAGATTTTTCCAAAGTATAATTATTCTTGAATAATTATCTTTATGTGAATGCTCTCCTCCTAGGTGTGTTTCCATATGGACTTAAGGTGAAAGAACTTAAAAGAAAAAATTATTCTAGACTAATTAGTGCATAATGAAATATTTTGGAAAATTTCAGCTCTAGATGGGTGTTAATGATCTACCCTGCAGACTTGGTCCAGAGCCCATTGGATTTAATTCCCCTTGCTTCAATGAAATTTCTTTCAGAACTACTGAGCCAGCTTTTAATATTTACTGGAGTAGATAGAGTTCAGGCAATTAACAGTTTTGAATAGGATTTAATGGGGCATTCAGATGATTTATCGAGCTCTCCAAAGTGTTACATAGATTGAGTTCCTTTGTAGTTGTCTTGTTCCAGAGTGGAGGGAGACATCCCTGTCATTAATGTGTGTGTGCCCTGTAGGAAACAATTCCACCAGCTTCCAAAAGCAGCAGTAAATCCTCTTTTCTGCAGGTATGGTTCCATGAGCAGGGGAATTTTGCTGCTGCCTAGAAATCTTTACTGTTTATAATTTTTTTTCTCTCCTGGTCCTCATTTAGCAGCTTCTCTTTTTGTGCCATCTCTCCTGTTCTTCTGACACTTGAGTAAGGTGATTTGGTTTGCTAAGCCAGGAAAAAACTATCAGCTTTTTTCTTCTAGGTTAATTTTCTACTAAATTATTCAGATGAATCAGTTCAGGGAGCATTCACAGGCACATCATGCAGTAAGTCAGATGTTGGGAGTGTATGTCAGGCAGTGGGGAGTGGAGGAAAAGGAAACTTTTCCTTTAAGCAGTGGTGAGATGCTAGATCAACTCATTGTGTAGGAATGTTGGGACAGCAAAGCCACTCTTGAAGCTTGCAGTCGACAGTGATCCCTCCAAAATACACTGGCAGGCATGATTTCCTACTCCAGACAATGGAGCTACGGCTCCAAAGTGTAAGCTCTTTTATAATCACATCTAAGAATTAACAAAAGAAAAGGCCTATTGGGGTTAGTTCTTTATTAAACTCATTCTATTTAGAATGTATTCTTTATTCTCTAGAGGATTCTCAATTCTTTTTTCCTTCTTTGTGATACATTCAGTTTTTATATGGTGTTCTATTCAGGTGTATTGGGCAAAAATGTTCAGGCTGTGTGTGTATGCACTCTCTCCCTTTTTCCTTCTCATAGGGTTCTACATTCATCATAGTTCCTTTGTGATACAGTTTACAATATAATTTGTACTGCACAGAATATCTCTGTATTATTTATTCTCTGTTGTTTTCATTATCCAGTTAAATACTAACTTTTATTTTTCCATTCCCTAATGCACTAGGGTACGTAGACCAGTGTGTCATGCAGAATTTTCAATGTCATTAACTAAAAGCAGGAAAACTATTGCATTGATAAGCATATAATTTATGTTGTATCTCTTCCCCATATTTACTGTTTCATGGGTAATAAAATTTTTTTAGCTTTTTTTCTGTTAGGAAATAATCTATTTCTCAGTAGGTTTACATTCGCAGTATTTTCTTTTATATTGCTATCAGATTATTTAAGGCTCTCATATTTTCTTTAGAAATAGCTTTTTCAGAAGAATGTTAATCTATTTATTTTGTCAGTTTTTACTTTTATCTCCCAGTCATGATTGGATTTTTGGGAATAACCCCAGGTTAGATATTCTTCCTTTCTAGCATAATAGTACTGTTCTTTTTTTGGAGCCATTTTCAAAAAAATCACTATGCACATTTCCAGTTCTTTTATTTTTCCTGTAAAAATGTAATTTATTGTTTATTATTAAACTGTCTTTAAGCTGTTTTCCTAAACTTCCAGGTTTATATTGCAATACTATTTCAGTATTCCATGTTCCCTTCCTGCTTTGGCTACAGCAAGCCCCATGGAATTAATGAATCAATGCAGATGTAGGAGGAGACCAAGCACGGATCAATCATAAAATTCTTCTGTCTTGAGTGTTTATCAGAACACCACATTTCAGGTAGTTTTAGTCATATGCCATCAATAATAATTACTGACACATTGCTTATTCCAACACAATCATTGCCTTTGCAATGTTAGGGGAAGATTTTCTTCAAAGTTGGGCACTGTAATTTTCTTCAGTTATGAAGTGGTCACAGCACCAAGCCTGACCGAGTTCAAGAAATGTTCAGACAGTGCTCTCAGGCACATGGAGTGACTCTTGGGAATCATCCTGGGCAGGGTTGAGAGTTGGACTTGATGATTCTTGTGGATCCCTTCCAACTCAGAATATTCTGTCATTCTCTAAAATTAGTTGCAACTTTATACTACATTTGCATTGGAGGAAGATTTGTGGTCATATAATTGATTTTCACAATAATTTGTTTCACAACATCAAATATTCTGTACAATCATGTCCCTGAGTTTACTCCTCAGCATGCAGAAATGCTAAAGTGTTAAGCAGCATAAAATTTTAATAATACTTCCCTTCTGGATCAATTTCTTCCTCTAAGTGAAAATAAAACAAGCCAGAGAAAGGGTAACTTCTTTGTTTTCTGAGATTGCCTTATCTATATGGCTTTTAAATACTTGGAAAATGTGCATTACTATACTATTCTTAATGGTGTAATTGCAAATTCGTAGTATATTATCACTAGAAGCCATAGTAAAAGTACAGGATCTGCTGATGGCATTGTTCAATACCATCTCAAAATGAGAAGCTCAAGGTTATGTATCTGTACCTTTAAAAATCTTAAATGCATCTTATGCACAGGATAGAAATATTTGAAAGATTTGAATATTTGAAATATTTGAAGATAATTATTTCACTAAAACAGAAGACTACAGAGCTTGGAGGAATATTCTGGCAGAATATTCTCAGAAAGCTAAAGAAATGTTACGGAAATAAATCTATCACATAGTGATAATTGCTAACATTTTATTTTCATTTAGTCTTTGTCCCTATGTGAGAATATTTTATTCTGATACCATTTTTCTGCAGTTTCATTATGTCTAATCCAGTTCATAGACATGATAGATAATGACTCTTTTTTTCCAGGGTTAAAAGAGAAAACACACAGAAAAAAGAATGCAAATACATCATTAGAGTCATTGAGGGGTAATTTCTCTTTGCATAACTTTTTAGCAAACTGAAATAACTTTTGGTCTCTATTTGGTCAGAAGTTATTTTGTCACTGAGCTATAGTTACTGTTAATATTTGAGATGTCAACACTTTCAGTAGTTTTGAAAATAAGTTTTACCTGTCATCTAACTCTGTCATTGCCCTAATTTTGTTTTTTCTGGATTCACTATGCATTACTCAATATGGTTTTGATCTTTACAGAACCTATAGCTTTATGAGTGCATTCTCTCTTTTTCTTCTTATCTGTTGAAACCGGCAAATTCACTAAAAAAATTGTGCACAGAACCATATTTTTTGGCATTGGCTTTTTGCAATTCCTTTGGCTAATTGCATCTTTTTTGCCTTTTTCATTTTTTTTTTTTTTAATTTAAAAAAAAAATATGTAAACTTCTTTGAAATTTATTCCATATTCTTTCAGTAGTAGATTTTGTTCATCGATGATCAAAAGAAAACTGATTACTGGAAGTTGAGAGGTTTTTTTGTAGTTGCTCTTG
Organism: Eopsaltria australis; assembly: GCA_034509425.1. NCBI lineage: Eukaryota > Metazoa > Chordata > Aves > Passeriformes > Petroicidae > Eopsaltria > Eopsaltria australis. Next base: position 3,077,692 of record JAVTVJ010000242.1, read on the forward strand.
ATTTTGATAATCTGGTTGCCTGCTAATGATCCTTGGGATGACACTTGTTCTGCAACCCATCTGAGAGATGCAGAGAGAGGGTGCATGGTTTTTTTCTGGATCTCAGTAAGAAAGTCTGGACAAAAAAGGACATGACAAAATATCTATTTTAATAGGACAGAATAAAAAGGTGAATACAGATAGCAAATAAATCTATTTGCTTTCAGATGCTGGGAACCCTCCTTTTATTCAGCATTGAATTGGCCTCAAAGTAGATTTTCACTGGCACCTCACTAGGTTTTCAAAATGTTATTATGTATATACATTTTTCTGTTTATTTTTTTGAGATATTGAGTCTTCATGTTTCTAAAGAAGACATATCTAAAGATTTTAATATATGGTGTCTGATATATGATTTGTGCCAATATCAGCTGTGATTAGTTTGATAATCTCTTATAGCCTCTTTAATCCTTTCTAAGACCCTTTATTACTGCAGAATCCAGTGCCTAAGATCAATGTTTTTATTATGCCAGTTACAATCTGGCTTAATTTTGGAAATTATTTTTTCTGATTGCATGCTCCACCTGTGCATCTTTGCAGTTTCTTTCTTTTTCTTTCAGTATCCGTGTTAGCTTACCGAAAACTGGCTTTTCTGACAGAAAAAAATGGCATATGTATCCTTATGACGGCAAAATTTACAGTGTTCAGAACAGCCAAATGCCTTGCAGTCTTCATCCTACTGTCCGTGTTTATATCTAGCAGCAAGATGGACCTTGAAAGATGATTTGTTTAAATGAACACCAGCAAAATGGCTGTGTATTTTGAAAAAAGTCATAAAGGTTCTAAACTGAGGGGGAACGTCACATCTATTGGAACTCTGTTTTCAGTGCTTCTTCAAACAGTCCTTCATTTCTCCATATTGGAAAAGCTTTTTTCGTAATCATGAAGGCTTTTTTTTGCTTGCCTTTTTTTTTTTTAATAATATGTGGGAAAAATGGTATGGTGAGATTAAAGGAAAAAAATTTCAAAAACTTCTGTGTCTCAGAGCTGTAATTCTCATTCATTTGTGTTCATGGTAGAACTTTTTTGACAAGATCTTACAGGTTTTTTTGATTGATTCTCTTGCAACTTATGTAAAATTATTCATATTTCTGTTCTGGCACTTAAAAAGCTACCTCCTTTTCCCTTAACTCCATCTACAACTAGATAATGTTAACTGTGTTTCTTCTACCTTTTCTATCTTACCTCAAGAGTCTACTAGGTCCCAAGAGAATTATGCTTTGTGATACTGAAAACTGAAACTTTTACTGGAATTTTGTTTTTCCTAACTACCAATTGATTTCTTTAAAAATATTTTTCTTTATGATTAAAACATTAGAAATGTTTTTACTTTGACTGGCATGGTCTTTAAACTATCATTTCTATGTCTTGATGTTCAAACTGAGAGGTTGAAAATTAATTCTCTTCTCTAAGAGATGCTGGTCTGAGAGGCTGCACGGATGTACAGAATTAGAGTAAACATAAGTACTTGTGTTAGGAAATGAAGCCCCAAACAAATCATTTAAGCAATTGATAGTCTGTCGCGGTGGTCGGGGCTAGACAGCTGTCCGCCAGGGTACGGACAAGCCCGACGGTGGCTTCAGTGAGTGTCCCTGGCCCACGGAGTTAAGGCTCAGGTCCACAGCTGCCGGGATCCTGTATCCCTTGCCGCTGCACTATATCTCCCTTAAGGGCAGACACTGTATCTAAAAGCTAGAGAGACGGAGAGGGGGATCTTCTGCCAAGGAATAGAGACACATTAACTGCGGGTTAACTGCGCTTCCAAGGTCAGGAGACCCGGAGCTCAAGGAGCATCAGACTTTTATTCAACATGAAACAACCAATCCCAGCGAAGCATAGGGGAGGAACCCGGGAGGGACAAAGGGATAGGAACCAGCTGGGAAGGATAAGGGGAGGAGAAGGGAAAACAGACAGGGGTACAAATCAATCAACCGACATGTAATATAGAACTTCCTGGAAACTGGGGATGATCGACAGGGGATGGGCAGGTGGTCAGTCGAATTGGGGACAAGGGACCAACCCCTAGGAGACCCAGCCCTATTTTAGGGCAAACCATGTTTAACTCCACCCCAAGGGTGGCCTGGACTACTTCAGCCACCACTGCAGTAGTCCAGATGTGTCTCAGGAAAAGAGAGTCTGAACTTTCTAGCAAAATGTAAATTTGAATAATAAAGTTAAAGCTTTTAAAAAAAACAAGCAGCTTAATAAGCAAGGATTGCATCTAGTAGCATAGTAAATAAATGCTGTTGCATCTGAATTACAGCCTAGGTCACCTGCATTCTCCATCAGTTGCTGCACTAAGATTTAATAGCAAAGCCTCCAGGGCAAAGTTACCAGACTAAGCAGCCTATGCAATTTCTTTGAGCTACAGGAAAATGCTGTGCGTGAAACCAAGAGTTTGTGATTCATTTAATTAAAATCCTAGCAGTCTGATTAAAAAAAAAAAAAAAAAAAAAGGTCTAGGTAAGAAGATGCTTACACATATAGTCAGATTACCCAATTATTACTGCTTATGCCTAATAGTGAAACTACTGAAATTTATACACACAAGCTTTCTAGTATCTGTACCTGATGTTGTGTTCACCCTTCTAATGCATGTCTGGGTTCTGAAGTCAGTGGTGCTATTCCTCCTTGAAGGAATTTTGCGAAGTGGTCAGCATCCCAGCCTTTTTGATTGGAGGAATGTGATGTTTTGTTGATGATTTTTTCCCCATAACCAGGGATTTCCCCTTGGGGATGTTTGGCATCAAATTTATATGTTAGCTATTACAGCTGACTTTTTCTTCATTGCCACATTGTGTCCAAATTTACTGTAAATTATACGGTTTGCATATGGGGTATACTTGTTGTTGTCTGGTTGGGGGGTGTTTAAATCTATCAATATACAATCTTTTTTATTCTTTATTGTCCTTACAAAGAGGTGATAATGATTCTGTAATTATAATGTAATTATAACGAAAACTGTATTAAGCATATAAAGAATATGGTTCCCTGAGATTCTGTCTACTTCCCAAGAAGTTTAGTGAAACTCAAAAAAGTTTTTTTTTTTGTATTGCATTATTCTATTTATTTGTATCAGTTTGTTGCTCGTGGCACTGGATTTTCTGATGCACTCTGGTCCTTCTTAAGGAGCTAGGAGTCAATAAATAAAAAATGGGCAGTGAAAGTTTCCTATTGCTAATTACCAACATTAGTAAGCAACCTATTTATCACTGTAGTCTATAATGTATACTTTTCAACTCTTAATGTGCATAGTTGTGAATTTTGGGGTTTTTAGAACAATTACTTTTGAGTAATGTATGGAGACAGTAATATTTCACTTCAATGTACCTGTACAATATTGATACAATTTTGCATTTGGGAGTCTTATTAATGGTTTTATTACTAATGCCCTTTCCTAGCTGCTATATATAGCAGTTTCATCATAGTTCCACCTTAATTTATTTTGGGTTTTTTATTTCTTTGATAAATTTCAGGAATACATTTCTCAATAGCTAGTGTCCTATTTTGGTACCCTGGAGGTTAAGACACTCATCTGTGCTATGAAATCTTAGATTTTTTTGAGTTGTAGGACTGGAATTGATGCATGTGGGATATGTTTTCAACTAAAACAATGTTTTCAAGAGTTCTGGAACTACATACAAGAAATGAGCTATAAATAACTTGATTAGAGCAGTGCTCTTGAAACTAGATACCTTCATTCCAGTCCCTGCTCAGAATACCCTGTATACCACATAAAACTGCATCAGAATATGCTAGGAAAAAAACATCTCAGTACATTGAAGTCCCATAGATAAGGCATTCTCTTTTTTTCTGCCACATCACTTGCTGTGTAAGGAGTCTGTACACAGTAAATTTGTGATGTCAGTTTAAACTGAATTGAGTATAAATGTGTCAGTTACAAGATAAGAAAATGGGATGAATTAGACATAATTTGACTGAGAAATGGCATAACGTCTAAAAGAACCACTTTTAGTCTGCACATTGTGCATATATTTCAGTTTCTTATAAGTAGAAACGATCCTTGTTAATTATTTAGAATCTTCAAATGACGAAGAAATGAAATTTTTCATTATGTTTTAGGTGTTCACTGTCTAGATCGTAAGGGCTACTTTGCTGCTAATGTATAGTAAAGATGGCTTGTTTCTGTTCTTTGATTTTAACCCAAGAGTATCTTCATTCTTACTGCTAAGCTCAAAACTGGGGAAGGTTGGGATTCTGCTCCCGCTAGCACCCTAGCAATCGGCTCTGGTGATGATAAGAAGAAGACATAATCATAATGAGGAAAAGAAAATACGTAGTTGGTAATATCTGCAGGAAGATGAAGAAAAAAGCTCTACATCTGCAGTGGGGATGCTTTGAGTGTAAAGAATGAAATGAACTCTCAAACTTTTTAAAAACCATGTTTTTGACCAGCTAGATAGAATACGCCTTCCTGTGGAAAAAAAGATCCCTGAGAATATTTCTGTGAACAATAGGAAAACTTAGGTCAATCTTCTTTATTTTTTCAGGTCTAAGTGGAATAAAAGATGTATGCAATAATGAATCCTAGCTGGATCTCTAATCATGTAAATATGTAGGGCAGGAAGGCTAGCAGGAAAGCTGCTGAAGGGACATTTTTAGGCCTAATTATCTTATGTGGAAAGAAACTGAGGAAATTACAACTGAAGTAGTTGGACAGCCTATGGCAGTGAATGATCACAATGCTAAAAGGAGTCTGTGCCTCAGACTTCTTTCCAAAATGGCAAATAAAAGCCCCAAAAACCCTGTCAGTACTCCCCAGTCTAATCAGCTTACTGAAAAGAGAGAGATTTATAATATTTTAAGGCATTTTTGGTAGTATGACAGAAAAAACGGATCACAAAAAACAATAGTAAGGTTTTTAAAAATGGGGCAGGCTCTGACATTTAACAAGAAGAGTTAACCTAGCTGTACTTTACTACACACCTGAGACATCATGATGTCCAAATAGTTACTATCAACTCCCTCCCAAACACTCTATTAAAGAATCATGGTAAAATTCACAGTACATTACTTTCAGATATTTCTGAAGAAAGTTCAGCAGTTTCAGGAAAGAAAAAGAGGGGGCAGGGCTTCAGAAAACGTCTTAAGGAAAAAAACAATTAAATGGAGTTTAAATCATTTCTTAAGTCAGAGCACACATAAATGGAATAATTTTTTTAAAAAAAGCACAGGACATAACACTGGGTAGATTTAAAACTTGTGACTGATGATTAACAAATATCAATATATGATTGCCAGACTAAAAAGTGCTAAAAAGTGTGAAGATGATAACTTTATATAAGGAATTTTTTAAAAGACAGCAAAAGGATCCTCCATGTCTTCTAGACCCCAAAGAGACCACAGGATTCTCACTGCCCTGAATATAGGACAGATTGATTTAGCCTACAGTAACAATACTGTATGGATTAAAGATACTGCATAAGAGCTTCAGTATGAGGAACAGCTATATTCAATAAATAGAAATGGTGATAGGATTCTACAGAGTGAAAAGTTCAAAGTTTTTTTTTTTATAATTTCATATGTTCTGGTTAGGATTAATATATTTCCATGCAGATTTAGTTGACTTCAATAATAGTATAACTTCCAGCTGTTCTGAAATTATTAACATCAATATCATAAAACTTTATCATTACTTTTAGGCATGAAAAATTTTATTTCAAGTAAAAGGGTTGCAAACAATCTGGGTAGTTATGGAGATTGAAACAAAATATTTGGGGAATATCAGTTACTACAGAAAGTAATTAATCCTACATTTGCCAGTATGAAAAGCATTTCAAATAACAAAATTATGAAAGAAAGAGCATTATGACTTGTGAAAGATACATTTGTCCCTTCACAGTCACAACCCAGCTACTGTCAGCGTCTGTGAAGAAATATTCTGTGAGAGCTCCTTTTCACTTGCATCCTAGGAATTCGATTTCTGATATGAGGCCAAATTGACTCTTTCACCAAGGAAAATTTGACCTCTTCTTGGGAGATTTTTTTTTACCTGTATGCCAAGCAGAAAGGCAGAGATTGTTGAAAAGTTTTCAGCTGCATACAATATGAATTAAAAACTGTTTGTTTCCTACTAGTGTTCCTCTTGTGAGGGAACAATTTGAACTTAACATCAAAGAAATCAATTGATCTGTTGTCCCTGCAAAAAGAACAGATATCCTTACAGGTTAATAAATACCTTTATCAGCAACAGTAGCACTGAAAGTGAAAAAACTACCATTCAGTAAAATAGCTACCAGGAAAAATTTAGAAGGCTTCCAGATTTAGTGCAATTGATGCACTGGAAAACTTTGTGAAGCTAACAGAGCAGGACTATATTCATCTGGACTGGAAGGAAAGAAATATATTAGTAGAGAAATATACTAGCAGTTGTCACTCTTCTCCCCGTGCATCAAAGGAAATTGCTTGGCAAGCATCAGGAGAGAAATCTAAATTATATGAAATAGTTACATTATATTCCAGTAGAGAATAAAAGATGAAGGACCCTCGAAGAACAAAGTGCTGTAGAGCAGTTTGTAACATAGGCACATCTGTCTTATTGAAACAGCTTATCTCTTCCCCAATCAAAAATAACATTTATTGAGGTGGCAAAATAGAGTAATTCTGCATGCAGCTTATGACTTACTTTCCCTGATGTCTCAAGGCAATAATGAGATACAGTATCTTTGTACAAAATCATGTGTCTAATTTTTCTTTCAAGTTGTAGTGCTTTGGAAACATTTGTAATGTTTGCTGACCTATCAGTAGTTTCATTTGGGGGTCATAAAATTGATTTTTCTCAATTTGACTTTTGAAGCTATGAGATGGGCTTTGATCTGTTGTCCAGATTTGTGAAATAGCCCCAGAAGCAGCTTTAAAGCATTAGATGTGACACCACTTAAAGCATATCAAGAGTGACACATTTGAAGAAATATCTCCCTGTTTCTTTCTGGATATAAAAAGCTTTTATCTGATACATGTTGAGGGATAGTGTTCTTTTGATATTGAATACTTGTGATATTGATATTAAATAAAAGGAATTAATGTGGAACTCAGCAGTACCTACTGGGACATCTTACTGTGCCTCTCCTGTCATTTGAAGTTTCTCATTCAATTTTTGGTGTGACGGCATAACAAAATCAAAACATGATTGCAGAATGTATTAACCACCTAAGTCAGTTTAATCAAATTAGGATCAGTAAATTAAGAAGAGCAGGACAGGCCTTGTTTGCTTATTACCAGTCAGAGTAGACACTCTTGGGGTTGTCTAGTTGAAGTTCTGCTTGTTAATACTTGCTAAGATTTGTGTTTCCAAATCTTTAGTACTGCTACTGTGTTTATTCAGAGCTCCATGGATATGTCCCCAAAAACTATTATCATCCTATTGTGTTGCTAGGTAACTACCAAAGGCTTGATGTTTTCTCCTCGATTATTGATGAGATTGGCTTGATGATGGGATTGTCTGTGTTACAAGTGTAGAAACATGCAAGGTACTTACTGTTTGGGCTGACACCAAAAGCACAAACTGTGGTTCATAGCTTTTGCACCTCATTCTGTTCACTGGGCGTTAGTTGTACCTAGACAGTGTTGTGTCAATGTCTGTCCGGCCAAGATAAGAGCTTTATCACACTATGAGGATGAGGACCTGCGGTTGATAGTTCTAGTAAAGTTTTGTGTGTCAATGTGGCCCTGGATAGTGCTAGGTATCTTATTTGGTCTTTATTTTTGAATACTCCTGCTAGCTTGAGTATTTCTTCATTGCACAGTTTGACTTATTTAATATATATTGCATTTTGCTTGAGGTTGACATTAGGATTTGACCACAGCTTCTGGCTCCAGTACACAAGGAAATGAATGCTGATCTTTCCCATGGTGGAATAAGTGGATTGCCAGTTGAACTATGCTGCATTAGCAAAGCTTAACACCAGTACAAGAGGAGGATGAGACAAAGAGTCTGTCAGGGTTACACAAACATTTACATAATGCCAGCACTTTTACATCTCCCTGAGACAGCAAGCATTAGTAAACTCTATTCTGTGGATACAATGCAATTTTGTACACATGCATTCTTTAGTTTGAATAAAAAGAATGGGAATTTATGGTTTTATTTCTGAAAATTTCATTCTTCAAGGTGATGATATGGCATTATATTTTCAAGGAAGACTGCCTTTTTTAGGTAAGACAGTTAAGTGGTCGTCTAACTTTTGATTCCTGTAGCTTCAAAAATAAATAATGTAATATTTTTGTGAGCAGAAAGTACAAAAGGCTAGGGTTAAATTCCAGTTTTTCCTGTGAGAATGCTGGCAGGCAACAAATGGAAGTAATTTATTTCTTCTAAATGTATTAATCTGGGTTAGTCGAAAAAAATATCTTTAACCATTAAATTTGACTAGTTTTTTAATATAATACATGAATTGTTATATAAGAACAGTAGGATCTCAGTACAGTTTTTGTTTGGCTTAAACTGCTCATGAAACTAGTGTTAGTTTTCACAAAAATGGCCAGTTGTGCTAAACAGATGTTTTTAGGTCCCTGAGTGTGCATAGAGTTTGACAGTCAGAAAGTTAACAAAATTCAGTCTTCAAATATTAATCACTGTTTAAACCTGGCTTCAAATAATTTTTCTTAGTCACTTTCCTAATGTGCCATCAGTGAAAAGTTTAAGAATGCAGCCTCGTAAAGTGGCTTTCAGTGTCCATGAATCAATGAAAGAAATATGGTCTTTCTCTCTTTTTTGCTTAACGGCTTGCATCTTTTATCTTGTCACATAGTTCAATGGCATAGAATTACAATAAATTAGTTTTGCAATTATCAAACTCTTCAACTTCTCTTTGGCATTTAACGAACCTCAGAATCTGTTTATTGCTTCATATACTTTGCCATCATGAATATTAGCCTTTAATTAACTGGAACTCTAATCTTAATCTTTCTCACTATATTGCAATGAAACATTTTTATTAGGTTGAAGAAGATAGTATTTGTTACTATTTTTCCAATAAATGGAATACTTTCAGAATGACCATTTTATCTGTAATTATAACAATATAAAATGTAAGAAGGCTAAACTCATTATACCAAAGAAAAGCATTGTCTGATTACTTTCAGCATATTTCACTTAGCAACATAAAATCACTGAGAAGCCTCAGCTGAGAGAGACCTGTAGAGATCATGTGGTCCAGGCTTAGATCAGGAATTGCAAAAAAGTGAAAGAGGAAATCATACACATAAACTTTTCCTCAGGCAGACTGTGCACAGCTAGAATGACCCAAAGTGGTGTCTGTATTAGAGAACAGTGCTCCTTAGTGGCCTCCGTAATAATGAAGATTGGAAGGAAAAGAAACTTTGCAAATGGTAAGCAATACTGGCTCAGTGCAGCCACTGTAGCAAAGGTCTCATAAACTAGGTTTGTCAGATACAAATGAAACAAGTTGTATTGATGAAATAAAGGAGAACAAAAGTACTCTTCAGTCATGCAACATTACTATTTCTTCAATGCAGAGACAGTTCTACTGTCTTCCTGATTGCTGGTATTTCTTTGTTCTAGACAGATGTTAGGCTCATTTCTCTTCATCATTTCATTGCTTTGAAGTCAGTTGCTCTTCCAGGTATTTAAAGGTCTCTGTACTTTTGCAGACCAATCTGACAAGGAAAGCATCTTTGAGACAAAGGGTAAAAACAACAGCACTCTCTGCTGAGACTGTTTTCAAGTATTTGGTACACTGCTACTCGTCCAGCTATACACAGTACTTAGTAGTTATACAAGATGTGTTAGGGGGGTAAAAAAGTCCGTATTGAGGTGGAGACAGTAATGGCAAGTAATATTGAAATGAGAGATATGATAATAGATGAAATTTATTAATGGAACTTCTTAATATTTGATTTTAGGAATAACCTTATTTAATATTTTCATTGAAAAAAACTTAGGATTGCATAATGAAATCTATAGCTGATATAATGGTTGGAGTTGTTATTAAAATAGATGAAGATCATAGTGTGACACAGAAGTAGAAGCCTTTGAGAACTGGTGTAGTAGAAATGGAATTAAATATTATAGTACATAGTACAACATCATGTACTTAAAAGTAATGAGAAGAAATTATATTATTACCATTGAGCTCATTATCTGGAAAAGATAGTTGCTGTGGCAGTTAATCAATGAGGTGCCAGTGTGATGTCGCCATGAGAGATTAAATGTAAGGCTGAGAGATCTACCAAACAGACTGTATCACATGAAAAATAATACTCATTGCATTTATGATTACTGATGATAAGGATTTAGTCAACATGAATGGATTCCTTTTTCATCAGCTTTTCCAGTCACAGCTTGAATGTACAGAAATTTCTGGTATTTTCAATACTGACTTTTGGCCAGGATTTCTATAAATCCACTATTTGCTGCACAAATACATAACTACTTTTATTTGTCCCAAACTTCTTACTGACTAGAGTCTTTTTATGTCCCCTGCTTTTACTGAAGGTGATAGGGGAAAATCTGCCCTTATCACCTTCTTCATAATGTCATGATTTTGTACTTCTTTATTTTATTCTTCCATAGTAATCATTTTCTCGCTTTATTCTGTTCTTGTGAAAGCCATTCCATACCCTTTTGTATTCTACCATACCTTTTCCTGAGATGGCAGATCAGAGTAGACACACTACTTAAGATGGAGCTTCTAAGTCTTCATGTAGGGACAATGCACAACAGAAGGGGTTAGATACCAAGATACTTTTAGTCCTTCTAGTATCTTTGTTCCTGGATAAAGAATAGGAAGAAATTTAACATAAACATATTTTCTAGAAAGCTTGTAAAGTGCAGTAGGAAAAGGCTCATAGCAAATTTAGTTACATGAGTTGGGAAGAAGAAAATGTTTGGTATCAGAGAAGATGTAATTTGAGATTGTATTAGTTACCTCTAATTATAATAGTATGCTGGAAATAATTCAGATTGCATCTCATGTAATCAAGACAACATATTCTTTATCAAGAATTTAAGTTAAAAATCTAACAGTGACCTCTGATGTTGTACAGAAAATAATGTTTCAAAGGATGTTTGTGAAAGACCTGTTTGTGAAAAATATACAAAAGAACAGAGGTGCTTGTCCAGTTGTCTCAAAGTGCAGTGACTCTGAGACTTGCCTCAAACAAAAAAAAAACCAAAACTAACTCACAAAAAAACAAGTGAAAGTACTTATACTGGTGGCATAGAACAAATTGTTCTGCTGAAAAACAGCAAGTGGAGGTTTATTTACATTGGTTAGAAATACTTTCTTGGAGTATTATTCTCAACTGCTGCAGATGTGTTTACTAAGCAAAGTTACAGCTGTGCATATCAAATCTATTTTCACTGGACATGGTCTATCAGGGACAGCAATATGCAACAATAGGTCACAGTTCAATAGCCCTAGTTAAAGCAATTTGTAGAAAAGTGCAGTGTAGGCATATCACTAGTGGACCCCTCTACCCTGACCAGTGGAAAATTATGTGAAAACACTTTGGGGGAAAAAAGGTGCCGAGTCAAATTTAGATCTGTAGTTAGCAGAGTTAAATAACAGAATAGCCCAAATGAAAAAGAGGATGTTACAAGTTTACATTCTGTTCACTGGAAAGCTGAATATCTGTAGTGCTGGAAACTTATGTAAGGGTCACTGGAGACAAATAGAATGATACAAAATACTGGGTATGGTTTATGATCATTGAAGCTCTCACCTTTTTTTGAAAATTACACATTCTAGCTTTTTAAACTAAAGAAACATGCAGAGAATTGTAGAAAGTTCTTATCCAAAATGCACAGCTATGGAGTTTCACAGTGAAGAATCAGTTGTCAAGGACTTTTGAGATTAGTTTAGCTCTCTTAGACTCTCTTAGAATTTGAGATTAGCTTTGTTAATTAGCTTAAACAATAGATTTCTTTTAAGTACTTGAAATTCTATTATCACACTGCCAATTGTTAGCTGCTGTTACTACCATGTTTGTCTAAGAAAAAGGTTCCAGCATGAACATTTTGGAATTGGACTGTCATTCAGACTATGCCATCTGCTAAACCAGCAATAGCTTAGATAAGGAACTAAGTGGAGCTAAATCAGATTTCCTCACAGGCAGACGAGAGAGGTCTGAGCAAAAGACCTTCATTCTTTCCAGTGCTTCAGCCATCAGTACTGAAGGACTGGAAGTCATATGAAAACCAAGTCCACAGCATTTAGGGAAGGGATATGCTAAAAGACATTAACTTATCTTGTTACCTAATGACTAGCAAAAGACAGTGGAAGGTGCGAAAAGCAGCATTAGTTGGAAATCAAGTCAAATTACTTCTAGAAAGAAACAGAAAAAGGAGAAATACTTAATTTTCCAATAACTTCTAGTATGTGATGTCACTACCTTCTTGATGTTTTATTTTTGTTTAAAAATGCTGTGATAATAGAGAGATCTACTTTAACCAGTTTTTATGGCGCAATCTGAAAGTGGCCAAAAAAAAGAGCAGTTAACAAAACCTTTAGATTATTACCAAAGTGTACTTTCAAAGAAGTGAAGGTTAGCATGTAAAGAAGAAAGCAAACAATAATTTGGGATATTAGTATTATTCTTTTATATCTATTTTAAGCCAGGCTTTAGGCTTTTTCTAAAAATATATCACCACTAAATGGTGGGTTTTTTTGTTTGGTTTGGTTTTTTCCTATTTAAGGTAAGAGGGCCTCCACCTGCAGGATCAGTAAAACAGAGACCAGCAAAACGCACAGCTTTTCGCAAGTTTTATGAAAGAGGAGACTTTCCAATTGCTGTTCAGCATGAGAGTGTAGCAAACAAAATCGCCTGGAAGGTAAGCCCTGGCACAGCTGTGACAACCAGCTGAGCTTATTGAAGTGACATCTCTCATTGTCAAACAAAGTTAGCTTGCAAGTAAATACACTGAAATAATTTCTTAGCAAATGGAAGAGGGTGGAAAAGTCATTAGAGAAAGGCCCCTGAGTCAGCTGTCTGCCTTGGCTAACAATTAAATTATATGCTGCAAAAAGGAAGATGACAGAGTTGCTTTGCCTTAGAGAATTGTCTTCTGCCCAATTCATCTCTATTTTTATGAGGACTTGGCAATGCAGCCTGTTTCAGGCAGTCCATCAAATGATGGAAGTGGCTGGATACAGTGAGCAGCAGCCATTTATCTCCCCCAAATTTCACCTTCCTGCAGGACACTTCCAAATAGAAGCTTTAATTACCTAAATGGATAGGTCAAGATTGTCTGCTCCCTGAAAATGAAGAGCAGAATACAAACGAAGGCAGATTCTCATTCCACGGCTGTACTCTCAGTCTCCAGCATATGTCAGACAGCGTAATCGCTGTCATACGTGCCTCTGTTACAGGCTGACCTCCACTGCTGAAACCATTACAGCTCCGACATTTCTCTGACAAAAGGTTAATTGGCTTCAAAATAAATGTATTGCCTAATGACTCCATTCTAATGCGGGTGTGTTTCTCTCTAAAATGCTTGGTGATGTTATTTGTAAAACTTGCCAATCTTCTAAGTAACTACTGCAGACTTTTAAATTTAATTTAAAAAATGAATGCTGATCTTTAACCTGCTCCTACTATTTAATTATTTTGGTTATCATGAATTACTTTATTTTTTGTCTCATTTATTGGACTAGAATAAGATTTTGCTGGAAGCAATGTTAGTTACAGAAAATGAACACGATATGCATGAACAAAAAGTGTCAGATTTGTAGAATGTTTTAAACTGTTCATGTCAAAAACATGATACCAAATTTAAATGTAAAGCTATGTTAAGTCAACATTATAAGGAGGGGTTTTACAATCTTATAACTGATTCTGCTTGTAATGAAGCCAACAGGATTGGCTCTGTATTGTGGTAAGTAGTACAATATTTGATAGTAACTAAATGTTTAACATAGCTCTTTTGCTTGTTGAAATACAGAAGAAAGGTTTGTGCTACTGTTTTGTTGCCTATAGCAGTTTTGAATCAGCACAAGGAACAATTAATAGTTCTTGAAGCAAAGGAAATCTCTATCTCAAAAGACTATACCCATAATCAAGATGATATTCCAGTGCAATTGGGCTTTAGGCAACACTAGACATTCCCTTGCTGGACTAAAACTCACAGGCTTACAACTTAGGCCTGTACTCTGATCTTTCATCACCAGGTAAGACCCAAAGGTGATTTTCAAGCAATTGCAAAAAAGATCTGCACAATTTTGTCTTCATCTTGAGGCTTTGTAATTTCTAATTTCTCAAAACCAAATTGAGAGGTACAGAAATACTACTGGACTACATCTAGTGGCATTCCACTAGATGATGCTAGTGACTGCTTAGTTGACTTAGGACATCAGAAAATGAAATGAAGCTGCATAAGAAGTTCAGATGGGACATTAGCAAAAGGTTTTTCATTGAGAGGGTGGTTGGTCACTGGAACCAATTCCCTAGGGAAGTGGTTGCAGTACCAAGCTTGTTAGTTTCTGGATAATGCACTTAGCCATATGATTTAGATTTAGGTAGTCCAGTGAGGAGAAAGGAGTTGTATTTGATGATCCTTATGGGTCACTTCCAGCTTGCTAACTTATCTGCGAGCCTTCCAACCATAGATGCATGCTAAAGTAAGTGTTTGCTTCCTGCATCTGACAGTTTCAATTGTTTGAAAACATAGTGCCTTGAACAGTCACAACAGCACAGTCTCTAGTCAAAGATCCAGCATGTGTTTTTTCTTAACACACTTCATAGTCTTCTAGACCTAATGTCCGCCTATTGCAGTGAGACACTGGCTTTTATCTAGTGCAATGTAGTACTGAGATGTCATGCAAGAGTTATTTTTGTTATTCTGCTAATCCTTTCTTTTGAAAAAAAGTATCAGAACTTCAGCATGAATTCAAGTAAGCAGCAAAGTAGTGGACCATTCCATTCCTATATTAGTGCATATTCAGATCCAACTTTATTTCCCTTATTCCATGCCACTCAATTTAGTTACAAATCAATCCTGACTGAGTTCTGTGGCAGGCACTCAAGAAAACAATACTGAGGTAGTAGTTACTTGAGGCTATTGTTTAGTTTGACATGCAACTGTCATTGATTATTGTGCAGTCTAAATACATGAAGCAGGCAAACTGGCATTTTCCAGATCAAACTTTGCATTAGATACCTTATGAAGTCTTAGAGTCTGCCCAGAGCTTCAATAGGGTAAGAATGTTGTTCATTATTAGCTGATATTTAAAGATACAGATAAACTAAGGTCTGTATTTTTCACTTGTTTTAAGGACATAGTTGCACTACCCAAAAGATATCTAATGGCTAATTTTCATCAGTTCATCATACTTAATTGTATATCTAATTAAAGAAGGTAATTTTTAGTAATATATTTTACTCAATACTGCTTAAATTTATGACAATTGAAAGATATTTTACTAATGAAATGTGTCTAGGCAAATATCCTATAAAAGCTTGGCTGAACTATACTTATTTGCATGAATCATGATCAAGTGGAAGGATAAAAAGAAGAAATAAATGGTAACAGTGATATTTTAATCCTGCTATAATTACACAATATCAATATTTTATTTTGAGAGTGGGTTTTTTTGCTCTGTTATAATGTATAGTATGGTTCATTTCACTCTTGTTAATTTGTCTATCAAGTGGTGAATGAGAGAATGCAGAAGGGTCTCAAAAACCTGATTTTTTTTACTGGCAGTGGAAAATAATACAGGTTTTAGTTCTTTCCTGCAAAATACACAGCTCTATTTTATTTGCTTCTTTGTTTGTTTTTATAATTACTGAATCAAAACCGTAATTGTCAGACATAATTTTTTTTAAAAACACTTTGAACACTTGTTCACTATATTGTAATTCTGTGGACAGAATACAGTAATTTTCAGCCACAACAGGAGAGTCAGAAATGCTTTAATATGCATTAATTTATTTGGTTAATATGTACCAAAAAATACACACAAATGACCCTTGATATTGTGACAGTTCTGCATATCTGTAATTTTAAGGCCATGATTTCTTACCTGTAAGGGCTGGCTACATGTAACAGTGGTTGTAGACCTAGATGAAATATAAATTTAAACTTCAGGAAATATGTAGAACTATTTCTGAGTAACTGCATGTGTTGAATGTTTAATTATGAAACAGTCGTGCTTTCTGTTGTTACCTAGCTTAATGTTTTCCAAAATGCACTAAATTTAGAAAGAGGCATTCTTGCTCCAAATTAAACCTAAGCATTTACAAGATTGAACAGTGCAGATAAACCATGGTGTTTACCTTGGTGTCTTTTCTTAAAAAAAGGGACCAAAGGAAATTAGATCTCACTAAAGGACCATTATAGGAAGATGTGTTTTCTTGGTGAATTCTCAGACCAAGTCTGTAAGTTTAGAGTGGCATCTCTTCAAATATTTCTATAATGCTGTCATTCTGGTTCGTAAGTTTTACTATTGTTGCAAGTTCAAATAAACCTGTTTCAACCTAATGGAAGACAAAATGGGAAAAGGTAATATACATTTACAACATATTATATACAAGAATAGGAAATTTAACCTGTTTTTAAAGAATATAATCTGGAGGGGAAAAAAGGATCAAAAAAACTGATAATGCCAAAGCAAAATGATGTGGTTCTAGAGAATATAATCACATTTATTTCTGAAAGAAGACATTGATCATCTTGGGGTTCCTAATGTTTGTTTCCAAATCTGGAGAGAAATTTTCCTTTTATCGTTTTGAAAAAGTGAATATAGAGAATGACTTGTTAATTATGTCTGTGAAAACAAGACATAACTCACTACACAAATTTCTGATTTTTATTGCAATTAAACTAAAAAATAGTTACAAAATTAATTCAAGACTTTTCATTTCCATTCAATGGATGTACTAGCAGTCAGTGAATTCTTTGCTAAATGGCATACACTCAGTATGACATTTTAATATCTAATTTGAAATCTTTGTTTTTAACCTTCCTCGGTAATCAGAGAACTGTATATATACCAGTGCCTTAAAAATTCTGCAAATACTTAATGCTTATGTTTCTTTTGTAAAATAGTTTTTAAGATCTGGAAATAAACAATTTCTTTGGTTGAGTTATTGAACAAATGTTCAAGGGTCTTTCCAAATATGAAGTGTTTGATTTTTTTCCACTAAGAGAGAATGAATAATAATGGTATGGTTTGAAAAAGTATTTCTAATGTGTATTAAACATAAAACTTGGGAACATAAATTGTTGTTAATTTAGAATTAGATAATATTAGAAAGTGATCTTTATATCAAAAGAATGTACTAAAGTATTTATAAGTCTTTTGGCTACTTGTGTGGGATCCCAAAGTTCTTTTTCAGCTTATGTATATTGCAATTTTATTTCAAAATGTATTAATACATTCTTTTGCACAATCTCATACCAAGCTATGAATAATAAAAGCTCATAGTTCAGGTCTGAAAAGGACTTCCATTTTTAAATATACGATACTGAATTAAAAAAGGTCAGAATGCAATTAAACTTTTGACTAAGAAAGTTGATAAAACCAAGAAAGTATTTCTGAATTATAAAGTATCTGTTTGAAATGCAGTCTCTCTGTATTAAACGGAAAGTCATCAGAATGTTTGAAAAATTATTATTTTAGGGAGAGGAGTTAATTATGCAAGTTATTATGCAGGGGTAAAAAAAGCTTCTATTTTTCAAAAGAATTGTAACAGTTTCAGAGAAATGAAAACCAAATTCAGAAACTGAAACTTTTTAAGCAAGATGCCAACATGAACATGATTTCCATCTTTTGGGGTTTATGAGGTTTTTTCCCAGAGTATCTTGTGTTCACTAAGAATATTACTTTTACCATTTTATTTTCTCTTCATCTCCTCTTTCCTACACAGTTAATTTCTTTTCAGGAGCTAGTATAAGTTATGGTAGCAAAATTATTTCTTTGTGATAGAAACCAAATGCAATGGTGAAAGAAAGTAATCTGCCTTCAACGTCATGAATTTAGAATGCACATACCCTTTCTCCTTACACCTACTACTGAAAGTTGTTCTTAGTAGTAGGGAGTACATATAATTTGAATTTTCCATAGAACTACAATTTTTATTAGTATCTTGTATATTAGTTTACACAGAATTCTGAACTTCTATGATTAAGCTGGTACCTCTATGTAGTACTAAGAAAAATGTTTTTGTTAATTTGATTTGGTGGTGGCTTTGGTTTTGTTTTGGTTGGTTGGTTTGGGTGTTGGACTTTGTTTTGGGGTTTTCTCTATAAAATAACTTGGTTTTAAATTTTGTTGTCTTTTCCTGGAAGTGCAGTCTTTTTTGCTTGCTTGAGGGATAAGCTTGAAGAGGGAGAAAATACTTTTTTTTATGCCAACGAATATAGTTGGAGAGGAGACAAGTTTTCATTTGCAGAGCTTTCACTTAATGTCTTCATATTTTTCATTTTTGTAGAATTGTTTTGTCATTAAACCAGATGAATCAAAACTATATGTTATTCACTATGTAGTATCAAGTAAACTTAGGTAACACTTTCCAAAGTTCAAATACCCAAATAAATTAAAAGTAATTGGATGGAGCTAATTTACCCTACAGAATGACCCCATTATTATACTGTCATCTTGCAATTTGTGTAATTCAAGATGTGATTCAAGAAGTTGAGGGGTTTTAAGCTTATCGCCATCTAAGGGGGAGGTTCAACTTTGCTTCACCTCTTCTACTTTCTATTTCTGAAGCATATTTGACACTAGCACTGACGTTCATCAGAGCCCTCTGTGAGTAATTTTACCTCACTAACTCAGGAAAAGAAGGTGGGTGTGTGTTTTCTTGATAAGCAACATGTTCATAGTCCTGGAAAATTTGATTACATGACAATCCATGAGTGCAAATGCTGTGTGTTGGTGAAGAGAGAAACAGTAGTGAAATACAGTGACAAATATGAGAAAGTTGAAGGCTTTCAAAACTGTTTCTTTCAGCAGTGATGAACTACTAGATTAGTTTAGCTGCTCATGGAATTGCAGCCTCAGATACCTGAAAGCAAAGAGAAGAAACTGCTATGAAAATTAATACTTTTTAAAAATTTATTTTCAGATAGAGACATGTTTTTTCTGCTTCCACTTTTTGTTAACCTGTATTTCATATCTTCCTAGTAAAAGATGTTGAGAGGACACTGTAAAAAAACTGGTAAATCCCCCACAAGTGTTGTCATGCATAATGAAAGCTTTTTGCAAGATTATGTAGAAAGAGGAACAGTCATGTTTCATGCGTAGACACAGTCAGTACAGCACAGAGTGGTATTAGTTTATATTTTACTTAATGTCTTCATTAGTGTTTTAAGCTATAGTTCAGTTTTCTGCTGCAATTGACCTCTGTTTATCTTTCCCAAAGGTCTCCTTTTTTAAAACCATTCCCGTGATCATTTATAAGCTTGTCTCCAATACAAGTGTGTTGGTATAACAGAAAATTGCAGTGTGGCTTCAAGAAAAGGCAACTGAAAGTAAGAATTTATTAAGCCAGAAATAATACATAATAATTTAGAGAAGTTAGAAGTATGACTTGAGGTACAGAAGTAAAGTCTTGAAGAAACAAATTTTAAATGCTGCCTGTGGGGAAAAAAATCTACAATTGTATTAACAGATATAGTGTAAACTAATAGTTTGGATACTAATATTTTTTTTAAAGGAAAGTAAAACCCGCAGTTTTCTTTGAAGACAGTAATACAGCAAACTGTGGCATGGTACCAAGAAAGAAGCGTTCAGCTTTAAACTAAAAATAGCAATACTCGGTTGCATCATGTTAAGTCGGAACTTATTAATAATCTGTATTCTGTGGCTTACTGAAGCAAGCACAAGCCAATACTTTGCATAAACAGTCATGTTTAGACAAATGCCATTCATCATTCTTCATGACTGTGATATTATTACTCAACTGATCACTATCAAAAGTGTTGTCTTGGCTGATATGCATGTGACTTTTTCTTAGAGATTGTTAAAATTTGCCATCACACCACTGTTCTTGTTGGGTTTTTTTAATGCATAATACTAAGAAATAGGCACATCTTAATGACTATGACCTCATCTTCATTTAATAAAAGCTCCTTTAAATTTCTTGAGCAATGTCGTGTAGTGCTATACATATACCGACTCTATGACCCTAGGTCATACAAACAGAGATTAAATGCAAAATATTTTCTAGCAAATAAAACAAAAAAATTTTCATTGTCTGCAATAGAATGGGATCATTCTTGCCAGATGTAAATATTATCCATCATCTTGTCCCTTTTTCTCTCTATGATATTACAAATTTTCCTATGATCTATTAAGTTTTTAGTTGATAATGCTCACAGCAATCCATTTTTGATCAACTGTCATAGAAGCATAGAATCATGGAATCATACAATTCTAGATTTGAAGGGGACCTCAATAATCATCTGGTCCAACCTTTCTTGGCAAAAGCATAGTCTAGCCAAGATGACCCAGCAGCCTATCCATCTGTAAATTATAAAAGCTAAGACAATTGGGATTTTTCAGCCTGGAGAAAAGGAGGTTTCAGGATGACCTAATTGTAGCCTTTCAGTACCTGAAGGGAGCCTACAAGAGAGATGGAGAGAGATTTTACAAGGGCATATAGTGACAGGACAAGGGGGAATGGCTTTAAACTGACAGAGAGCAAGTGTAAATTAGATATTGGGAAGAAGTTCTTTACTGTGGGGCTGGTGAGGCACTGCAACACGTTGTCCAGATAATTTGTGGTTGCCCTATCCCTGGAAGTGTTCTAGGCCAGAGTGAGCAACCTGTGGTATGATGTGGTGGAAGGTGTCCCAGGCCACAGTGAAGGGGCTGGAGCCAGGTGATCTTTAAGGTTCCTTCTGACATAGACCATTCCGTGATTCTGTGATAATGTCCCAAGTTATGAAAGATCTAGAACTTATGATCATCTTTTAACAACTGCCAATTCAAATCTCTGTCTTAAATCTAAGAAAGTGTTAATTTTGATCTAATTACGTTTATATTTAACAATATGTTAATTTTATATTTAAATGCAGTATGTTTGTGATTGGATTTTTTCAAAAGTCACTATTTTTATTGACTCTAGAATTTTACGTGACATGGCTAAGTTTCATCATCTTTCATTTTAGTCATTTACAGACTAAAATAGGGTACCAAGCTGATGTCCTTCAATTAAGGCAACATTTTTTAAGTTGTTGAGTAACTCTGGATACTTCTAGTTTCTATTCCATGGTACATATAGTCACAGAAAGTATTGGAACAATAGGTTTCTCAAGTTTGAAATTTCTGTGTTGATTTGATCCCACCATTCATAACACTAATTCCAAAGAAATTTATCATATTCAAATATTACTTTTCAAAAGCACTATGCTATGTTTAATTTTCTGTTGAAAAAATGTCTTAATAATAGTTCAGGTCTTAGAAGAAATGTGAGATGTTAGAGGTTAAAAAACAATCATATCAAAATGCTACTGCAAAACCCTCTTGCAAGCCACTATGTTTTTATGAAATCCCATGAAAATGATTGTGACTATTTCAGTAATCCCCAACATTCTCATTGGTTGATTTTATTTTTTATATTTAAACTAGTATTTGTGGTGAAACACCGAGTTAATGTCACATTATGTATTAGTGGTTACTCAATGCAATCCCTCCTTTTTACCACTTGTGGCTCACAAGTAATGTGATAGGAAAATATAATTCTTTCTAGAGTTAGGTTTTTTATAGTCCTCTGGTTAATTTCTATTTCTTTCATATTTATAATTTATTAATTTAATGAAATGTCTCTTTTCTCTGTGCTCAGAAAATGTACCATATTTTTTAAAAATATGACATGTCCATTTACTTAACACCTGAATATTATGTTTTTCTTAAGAAGTAAAGATTTTCATATAAATGTGTGAGATCTCCTTTCTTTTAACAACATCAATGCTGAATCTGAGGACTAGTGTCGAGATAGAGTCTAAAAAAGCCTTTCAAAGAAGAGTGACAGTTTACCTGATTCCTGTAGTACACAGCAGACATATTTCATTCATTGACTCCTCTGGGGCTAATTAATAGTTGCAGCTTATCTCAGGATTCTAGAAAATAGTAATGTTGTGGCAGTTAATTTACTGTTCCTTTTCCCCTGAATACACAATTAAAGCCATTCCTTTATTTGATGTAATTTGCCATCTCTTGAAAGTGTATGAAATGAAAACTCAGCCATGTATCAGAAATAACTTTAATTTAAATTTGCTAAATGACCTCTGAAAGCTAGATGAAAGATTTTCTGCTGAATGGGCTGGTGCTCCCTGCCTGTATAATTTATGTGAGAAATTAGTGTGAATGGTTCACTTTTATGGAGCAGTGCTGCTTGTAGTAAGCCTGCAGAAACAATTTTCCCCCAAGCCTCCATCTGTTCTTCAAACCAGGGCATATGCCATCTCATCGAGCTTGAAAGTCAACTGATTTATAACTCCTGAAAAGTGCATAGATTGAAAAGAAAGGTCGACTGCTGCTATGTGGCAATGATTTGCTAGGTACTTGGATAAAGATAATTCAGATTACTATGGACTCCAGGGGACACAAGTGGTTGTGTAAGCTGTGGGAATTGGTAAACTGACATGTAGGACAAAAGCAAATTGCTCCTCCTCCTTCAGGTAAGCAGATACCTTTCGTCTTGAAGATGGAAGCATTTTAGAAAGTAAGTAGATAATATGGCCAAGACTTCTTGTTACACGTTGTATATTTGGGCAGAGTAAGCTTTTCCTAGCTACAAAGTAGGTAATATGGCCAAGACTTCTTGTTACACGTTGTATATTTGGGCAGAGTAAGCTTTTCCTAGCTACAAAGGTTGCCATCTAGAAGTGCCAGGAGTTGTTCCACTTTAATCTTTAAGGTACAGGCAGAAACATCTGTCTTTAAAAGTGCATCTTGTTGTTTTGTCAAAGTTTTGTTCAGTGCGACAAACACAGCACTGATGAATTTTCTGTCTCTACCTTGAAGGTAATTTCTGAACCCTATCCAATTAATGGATGACTTTTTCTCTGACCATTAGTTATCAGCCTTCCTACTTTGACCTAAATATTGCAGAGTTCTCTGGCAAGTGACAAAACAAATGGAATTGACAACATAAAAATCAATGTGTGTTTGATGTTTTCATTTCTAGTAGTCATATACTGTGACCATTCTCCTTTGAGTCTCAGATATTGAATTTCTTCAGCTACTTTTTCTTATAAATTCTGATTTTTTAATAACATTTCTGTTAAAAATGGCATAGAGTTACATGTATTTTTTATTTAACAAAGAAATATAGAAATTATACAGTTTTTCAATATGAAAATATGGAGCAGATTTTGCCTTGAAAAACACAAAGGAGAGTTATAAAAAAGTTCACATGAATAGCAGGAAGAGTCATCCTCTAAAATTATGGACTTCTTGCTTCTTTAGGTATCTGTAGCATCTGTTAGGAAAAAAATGGCTTTGTAGCTTTCCTCAATCATCTAATTTTGTGTAGCCATGGATGTCCTGACCTAGCTCACACAGACAAGTATGCTTTCTAAACAACATAAAATTCAGTGAGGAAAAGCAGAACAATGAAGATTAACTGGATCATCATTATCAGTTATTTCTTTTGTATAAATATGTCGGTACCCAACACAGGTACCGGCTATTCATGTATTAGGCTATTGACTAAGGAAGATGAAAACGTTGAGCTAAGAAATTATGCCAATTACATACGAATTGTAAATACCTTATTTTTCTGTAAAAATGGGAAGAGATATGTTAAGCAGTTATAATACAACTTTTAAAATCATAAGACATGTAAAGAAGAATGTGAGGCATTTAAGAAAACTTCATACTGAATGTCTATAAATTTACAGATAAAAGTTCACTATCACTGGGAACATATATTCTAAAACCATATTCAGTGAATGTCTCTACTTTGGAAATGTATTTTTTGTGGATGTCTGTTCTCAGTTTTGTGACAAACACTATATATTTTGGTAATTCTTCATTGTTTCATTTTTGTTGTCCACTATATATTAGCCATGTGCATGAGGCAAATTTATCTGCCTCAGTTCCATTTCATTTTCTATACTACTTTCAAAGCATAAATTAATTCATCATCATTTCAGAATCCTTTTCTCATCACTAGCCTTGATAAATGTTTCACATCAAATTCAAGTTCACATCTACTATGCTACTGAGTTCTGATCTGGCCTAAGCACTGCTCTCATTCCTCACAATGTTATTCTACAAAATAATAGTATCTCTTTGTTAATAATACCTATTTTATTGTCCTTTTGCTTTCTTCCATCTTGGTTTTTTCATCTGTGACTCCTGTTGCTTAACTGTAAAGAGTTTGTTGTCCTGGGAAGATATTCATGAGGACTACTCAGCAGGATCTGGTTTAAGTAAAGAATGCCTTTTACATGTTTTCTTATGAAGTGTGTCCTTGGAGAGAAATCATTTGGATTAAGGTTCCTGAAAACTTCCTAAAACAGCAAGACCTAAATTTTAGACTTTTTTTTTTCTTTCCGTAAATTCCCTCATCCTTTGAAAGTTGTTGACAACTTGGTTTGATGAAATAAAAATTTGGCATGAAGGAGATCTGTTCCTGCAAATATTTAAGCATGCACTTAATGCCTTGTGATTAAACCCACTGAAGCAAAACTTTTTCTTGCACTATGTAGCATTGGTGTGACATGTACCTACCTCTAATGAGAAAAATATATTTCCATTTGTTTGTTTTCAATCATAATGATGGAACTTCCTTAAGAAGTGCAAGTTTCAAATTAATATTATTGCATCTTTAAGACATTAAAGATCTTAAAAATTCAATTAATTTAAAAGTGTTTGATAAAATCTCTATTAAGGTGATTGAATAATGTGTTTTATGAAAAAAAAGAAGACTGAGTCTATATTTGCATTTCAAATACCACTGCAAATTTTTGACAGTAGTAGTAGCATGTGGTAGTTTATCAGAGCAAATATAAGATCTCTTAAATATTTAAATGAGATAGTTCCTCTTGGCTTTCAGCTTTGCACATTATTGCTCAGGAAACAGACAATTGTGGGAAATTATAAATACTGCAGTTGTACTAAGTGACAGAATCTGTGGGTTGCTAGTGTGCTTTACTGTGGCTTCCTTCAATAGCATGCAAAAAAATGTATCTTACTTTGTTTTTAAAGCTGTGTAGTCTCCCTACATTGAAAAAATTTAAGTAGCTGTAGGACCTGGTAGAATTCTGTATTTAGAATATCAGTGTTAAACCCCTCAATAAGTGTATTCCTAAATACAGGTAAATCCATGCCTTATTTAAAGGACTGTTACAAAAAGATAGACAAATTAAATTTACAAGAGATACAAGTATTCAGATTAATATCTTCTCAGGCTGTAATGAGGCTAAATAAAGGTGTTGCTTCCAGTGTAATCGAAACTTCAGTCAGAATATAGATCTCCTTAGAAATATGAGTTCTATTGTAATGTAGTGCATCTTGTCTCCATTATGAAGACTATGTGCACTGAAGTGCAGTTCTGCTGTTAAAAAGTAACAGAGTCAGTATTGCTCTGTTCTCTTCATATCCAAATTCTGCCAGGGTTGGAAGCCCATGGTGTTACACTTCAGAATCATAAATACCTAGATGAGGTTGTACCGTAAGTGATATTACCATTCTGTACTTCTTATCTTGTCATTTCAGACTCTTAGAAAGGCCAGTTTGGATAGGAGACCCCTACTTTGCCTTGACATTTAATAATAGCATTGGAACATTGCTGCTCTTATTATTCCTAGAGTCGTAGACAGGGGCACTGGATAAAGCCCATATCTGAGGCAGAAACATTCCTTTTAACAAAGCTCAGGCTACAGTGTCAATTTTGCAATTGAACTGAGGTGAATTTAAGTTTTCTTTGAGTCATTGCTTACCTTGTTATTCCACAGTGTGAAAGACAAAATGCATTAACTTACCTTAATATGATTTTTTTGCTTAATATGTTCACAGAACAGTTAAAATGCTTGCTAAAAAATGCCCAAAAACAACAAAAGCCAAGCCACATATTACTCAAGTGAAAACTGCAGTCCTTTTTATGTCTGTTCCAAAATCTAACCTTCTATTCCTATGCAGCACTTCAAGTGAAATCACAAGCAACTATAAATTGATGCAAAAGGGCATAGTATGTGTTTGGAAATATGTCTTCCATCATTATTAAGAGTACTTTACTCCTTTCAGATTTAAAATAAAATTTCCTGTTTAGAATTATTGCTGTCATACAGCTCTCAGAGGTTGATCCATTTTGAGCTCAAATAATAGTTGCCGATTTTCTACTTTAGCTGGAAATTTCTAGCTTAAGTTAGAGATGAGGAAAGCTACATTTTTGTTTTCTAGAATTAAATCTGTATTTTATGCCTGCTTTTCTATTTTTCTATTTTTTTTTCTTCTTTTCTATTTTTCATTCCTTATATGCTTTGATGCTTTTCTGAAGAGATTGGAAAACTAAGCTGTATAAAACTCTTCAGTGATATCACTCAATTTGTTCTATTCTTTTCTGATGGACTATAAGAAGCATATAGCTAGAGCCATGATAGTACAAACCCTCCCCAAAACGAGAAAAAAAATCCTTTTTTTTTTTTTTTAGATAACGTTTATCTGATAAGGAAAAGAACTTGATATTTTTTGAATTTATGCTTGGGTTTTTATTGATCTTTTACCTTGAACTTACTAAAAAAAATTCCTTCACAAATTAAATAGGAAATGCATAGCATATTATTTGCAATGTATTTATCATCAACTGTGATATCTGTTATTTCTGTGAGATAATAAAAGAAGGTCATAAAATTCAGTCCACTTACAATAGAAATCCTTAAACTATGTGTGACAAGTGTGGAAAGATGAAGTGAATACAACTTCCTATTCACACAGCTCCTGACATGAGTCCATCCGTGATCTCTTGTCTCCACAGATTTATGATAACAGACAACAAGGTTAAAGTTGCAGCTAATTAGGACAATAGTTTGTTCTCAAGGGCATGAAAAGTCAAACTTGTATGGATTGATCACCTCAGAAGGTGATTTAGACCATCTGACTGACATTGCATGAAGTTAATTTCGAATGTAGAATAGAATAGAATAGAATAGAATAGAATAGAATAGAATAGAATAGAATAGAATATTTCAGCTGGAAGTGACATACCATGATGATCCAGTCCACTGCCTGACCACTTCCTGATGCATTAGTTGGATAAAACTAGTAACCATCAATAATAACAATCATGGAGAGCAGGAGCTTCTGCCCCATACCTTTTCCACAGGTAATTATTTATTTATGCATTAGGAATCCTAGGTTATTAATCTAAGTTTTTTAAACATAACCTAATGTGGTGGTATCATCTAATATAGTGACTATAAGGTTAGAATGATCTTTCAAGAATATATTTCAAGAAGTGACTTAATTTTTAGATTTGCACTAGCTGTAGTTCAAAATTCCAGTTACTGGTTAGCATTGGGTTATTTGATGAAAATTTAAAAGTAGCAAATGCACATTGGGACTGCTAGAATTGTGCTATTCCTCGTAATCTTTTATTTTATCAAAGAGGTTTGCTGATAAGCCTTAGAATGTAAAAGTGAGTTCTCTCTAAGAGTGAAGCATGTTTTCTCTGCTTTAATAATTAATTCTGTACCCATGTATATTTCATTATAAAGTGGCAGCCTTTTATACTGCTGTTATTTCTGTAAGGAAGTCAAAACTATTCCATCCTTACACAGAGTAAGGGATAATGTGCACAAGCACATTAGAATGGTTTCTCTAAGTTTTTATGTTTAAAACAATACTTTCATATCAGCTAAGAAATGTTTTTGCTGATATCCACATTCTCACCTGCAGGTTATGAAATTAATGGTGTAGAAGGATAAGCATCTAAGATATTATCCAGATAAAAACTACTGCCTTTTATTTCCAAATGGGTTTTTTAAGTAGTTATGTGATCTTATCTGATGTTATATGAAAATTATTTGATTCAGGTCTTCTAAGTCATACCATACATACAAAATTTCACTAAATCACTAGAAACTTCCATGGCCTACCCAGAACTTACCAAGAAATACTGTGTACCTGCATGGAAGTATTTACAGATCCTCAGCAATACATAGTGCCTGAGTCCCATTTGGTGAGTATTTGTTTCAGAATACTTTAAAATACTTGGTGAAGTTGTTAAATAGTTCAGTTCTTTGTTTGCAAATTCCAATTTAAGTCAATCTTTCTAAGTCACAGATTTAATTGGCCAAATATTTTGTTCTAACTGTACTTACTTTTTACTCCTATTTATTTCTAACTTTAAATGTGTGTGAGGTTTTTTTCTCATAGAAATGTTTAACCTATTCTCCAATAAATGCTACGTTATTATGAAGAACCATGATGAAGCCTAAAGAAACACCTTCTAGTTAAGATGCAGCTTATAATATCACATATTTCCCCAGTTGCCTAAAACTTTATTAGTATCTCAATAATTTAAATGAGTTCAAACCATTCATTCCTCCTGAGAAAAACAATATTATATCTATATTCTATCCAATGCTCATCTGGTCATCTTAACTTTTTGTTTTGGTATGGGGTTTTTTTTAAGTTTCAAAATTGTTACCAAATAGGGATGTAATAACTATTGTTCTGTAATTTCTGGAAGGTTATTTCTTTCCCTGGTCATCAGATCTTTAGGCCAGTTCTTGCTATTAATCACTGCATGAATGGCTTCTAGATCATTAGCCACTCTGCAGTCCTTTCAAACTCCCACTGTCTCATTGAGTTTGTGAGTTTATTCCAGAATCTTCTGTTAATTTTTTTGGTTGAGTTAGCCCAGGCAAGAGAAGGATAATTGTGATCTAATTGCAGTCTTCCAATGCCTAAAGGGGTGTTATGGTGGAGACAAAGCCAGATACTTTTCAGTGGTGCACAACAGAAAGCAGAAAGGCAGAAATCACAATTTGAAATAAAGAAAATTTCGGCTGGATAGTAGAAAAAAAGTTAGCCGTGTTTGCAGCAGGGAATTGAATGCAATGATCTTCAGAGGTCTCTTCCAAATTATTCTGTGCTTCTATGAAATTAGATGGATGAGCCTATTATTTTGTATTTCTGCATTACCTTTCTTTTGAAAAGATCATAACATACTGCTGCTTAATGAATAAGACTTCCCTGTGTTTCTGAAACATAGGTGTTTTACTGGTAAAGAAAGTGAGGCACAAAAATAATGGTACAACTTTAAATGTGGTAACAGACTTCATTCATTCTGTTATATTCTTGACATTCATTTAACTTAAAACCACATCTTTACCATGCGCAGTATTCTTGTATGCGTGTGTGTTTTTCAGTACATATTTGTTACCGCTCTCTAGCCATATCAGGTAAATTTACAGCTGCATTCATTCATAAGATGTCTGAGATTTATGTTCATGTTCAGTTTAACATAACTAAATGATAAATGTAAAAACACCTCCAGCTTTAGATCCTACAGTCAACACGCTAAAAGCTCTCTAAACTTGTGTCAGTGTAATTCTTCTTGAAGGCTTTGGTATTGATGTAGCTTACTGTGGAGTGTGCCTTTTTCATGCAGGAAAGCCAGAAATGTTTAAAATTAGTATGATTAGTCTATTGACAACGTACAAAGTGCTTTGAGCCTCTAGATTTCATGTGATTCAAATGACTAGAAGACTTTTCACAGTACCTGTCATGTAGAATCAGGTTCTAAAAGTGACTGAAGTGGACAGGCTTATCTGTTTTCTTTTTAACTTAAAAAAAATAATGACGAAAAAAGTATATAATACCTCACAAATCTCCTGCCAAGCTATTGAATACCAGAACCTAGAGGCAATATATGGAGTAGTAATTAATTTATCTTACAACTATTTTGGTAACCATCAACTGGAACATCTTTCCAGCTTCTCAATGTATTTCTTAAGATGTGGTGAGGAAACAGGACATTGTATTCTATATATAGCCTCACCTTTGCTTATGAAAGGACAATATTTTTCCTTTACTTGCTGGATACATTCTTTTCAACGCAGCCCAGGGCACAATTTGCTTCCCTTGTGACAGGAGCACTGCTGGCTGTTCTACAAGGTGGCAATCACTGTAACACTCAAGGGAGCAGGACTCTTACTCAGCTAGTCACTTCCCAGCCTCTGCTGGTATAGGGGGTTGTTCTATCCCAACTGCAGGGCTTTGCACTTCTCGTTGAATGCCACAGTGTTTCTTCACATTTCTAAAGGTTCCTTGAAATTTAAGCTCTAATATACATTTACTCATCATTCTTAGTGTTGGGCTTTGCCTTTCACGTTTTGGGGAAATGTAAAATGGAAATATAAAATCCATATGTTCTAGAAAAGTCAATACTGACTTAAGTATTGCTACAAAAATACCTTCTCCAAGGTCTGGTGTGGGTGTGCACACATATTCATGCACCAGTATCAGAAAGGCAATATGTCATTTTGTAGTTAAAGAAACAAAAGATTGATTCTTTGAATCCCTCCATTTCTTCATTTGTTTGTGTTTGCTGTTTTACTGTCTCTGAGTGCTTAAATATATCTATGTTATTTTCTCCTATTTACATTTGATTTATTTTGGTAGTTTAAAATGTTCAGTGTGAAGATGAGTTTTCAAGCATAAACTATAGAAATTGAAGAACTGTAGAAATGTCTGGAAAGCCTCAAAGATGTAGTAGTGGACAAACAGGTAACATCTAACACTAGAGATTCAAAAATCCTTCCAGACCCTTGGATCTGCCTGCACTCCTTTGACTTGAACTGAGGTGAATTTAAGTTTTCTTTGACTCGTTGCTTACCTTGTTCTTCCGCAGTGTGAAAGACAAGCAAGACTAAGGCAAGACCAGAGTAAGGAAAAGAAATCCAAGTGCCCTTTAAGAAGGATACCTGGGCGTAATTTATTTGCATTTAAGTCATTACAATAACCTGACAGCAGCCACGGAGATGTTTGTACTGCTGCAACTAAAAGGAGTGTGGGCCCTGGCAGTAGATGAGGAAGCAAAGGGAAGGAGGGAGGGAATATATCTTAAATCCATTTTATGCATGTGTACAATTTTAAAAGATAAAATATCTAATCAGTGGTCTCTAGGAACATTGCATGAAGAGTACTTTGTTTTATATCTTTGTGCTTTTTTATAGTGGCCTCAGATCACCTCATAAATGTTCATCAGTTTATTTTACACAGTTTATGCTATTAAACCTGTCTTAAAAGACAGATAAAGAGAAAGGTCACAGAGGGAGACTTTGTATTAGATTTCTAACTGTAACCTAACCCTGATAATTATTTTAATAATTTAGTGATTAATTAAAAGCTGGCAATTTTATTCTAAGACCTGACTCTTCAGATTACTTAATTTTATTTATTCTTTCTGTTCAGCATCTGCTGACTTATACAATTTTTATGAGGGCTCTAATTGAAAGACTTTAGAAACTGTTGTTCAAATCTTTAAATTAAATGCTTTAAAACTGCCTAGAATCAAAGTGTACTATTTCAGTAAAATGAAACAAGTATTTCAGTTAAAAACACAGAAAGTGTAGTTTCCAGACAGAAATTGAACCAAACCAAACCCTCTTTATTTTTCTACCTGGCAATTCTAAAAATCAAATCCAGGTCTCTGAAGTATGGTCCCTGGAAAACAAGGAGTAAACAAACAAAAATTTTAAAGTAAAATACTGTATGGCTTTGGATGTTCTCTTTTTTTCAAGAGGCAGAAAGGGGGCATCCAGAGCATCTTTCAGTTATTCTTTCTTTTCCTGAAGTTCTTCTTTCTTAGCAAGAACACATCTTTCAGCCTCTTTAGCCAAAGAATCAAAGGTTTTGTAGACACCAAACTGCTAATAAATCTGCAGCATATATCTTCTGTGATAGGACCTTTCTATAGAATGTGTAAATAATTCCTGTTGAGAGGAGGAAGGTAGATTCTATAGCAAAAACTTTATGACATCTTCGTAAAAAACAAACATATCACATTTTAGATTGTGTAGCAAATGTAACAAGACCTCAGTGATGCAACTTCAGAACTGTCCTGTAATTTTTGCCTACAGTGTTTATCTACCTGCCTGTATTTTTATGATCCTAAAGATAAATACCTTTTCTGTCCCATTCTGTGAAGTGCAGAAACAAACTGAAAGTCCTCTAGAATGAAAGTGAAACAAGTTTCTTTTGTAATGTCACATTTAACTGTTTGTAACTTCATTCTCTCATCCTGAATTTGATAGATAAATTTTGAAGAAAAACTAATATTTCTGCAGAGATGAATACAGGATTATCTTGTTCAAGGAAAAAAATAAAGATAAAAACTAAAACCTCCTACCTCTTAATAAGAAAAAAATCAAAACTCAAAATTTAATTTTTCCATCTCTCTTAAAAGACTATTTTTTTATATCTTAAACTTTTCATAGAGCTGTGAAATCTTATGCATCAATATGAATTGAATAAAATACCTTTCAGTATGCAGCTATTATTCATGCCTTTTAATATTTTGAAGCCTAATATTATTCTGATGATAACAGTAGGAATGTTTTGCTTTTTTATTTCAACAGAGTCAAGAACCAATGCATCTGTTTATGACTAGTTATTCTCAATTGCTTCCTTTTTAGTAAGAAATGGAAATATGTTAGGTACATGATTTCTGTCTTGAATTATTCTGGAGGTGGCCAACTTAAAATCAAGTATTCTGCTCTAACTACAACTCTGTGTGACAACCGATCTAAAACCTTTTATACACAGGTCAGTGAAGTGCACTGCTATATAGAGACCCCAAGGGAAATGAGCTAGTTAAAGTCTGATATAAGAATATGAAAAAAATAACATTGGTACAAAATTTCATTTTTATGGAACATGGAGTACAAAGTAAACAGTACAGTATTGTGTTTATGCAACCAGAGGGCTACTCAAATGTGTGGGTCATAAATATAATGCCATGAAATCTGTGGTTTGAGGGAACAGTTTGTCTGGACTAGTTGCAGCTGAGAAGGGACTCAAATAATTAAGCATACATATAAATATTTATGTAAATGTATATAATTATATAAAAATCCATCTATAAAAATGTATTAAAATATCAATAATTGTATAAAAATATGTATTTTATAGCTAGCTCAGAATATAATCTGTATTCTGTTTTTCAGACAAGGCTTCATGTTTTCAGTTGGCTGGACTTATATAAGCAATATTACAGAATAATGAAGTTACCTAAACTTAATTTTACTTTAGTCTTTGTCAATAAACTTTAAAGAAAAGCTTTTAATAGCAACTGAAACATTAAATTGCAGAAATGTTCAGTTGCTACACAGCGATGAGAAAAAAGCAATAGAGGAAAAGGGAATCTATCATACACATAAAGAAAAAACATACTGAGACAGTAGAAATTTTCTTAACAAAGTGACATCCATTGCAGTAGAATTTCAAAATTTGTTGAGAAGGGGATTGGTTGTATATCTCATAAGAAGTATCTCATCTTCCTGAGCAGAGTTAAGCATAGGGCATAAACAGGAAGAATCCTTTGACTTCGCAGAAAGAGGCATAAGTTTAAGTTACTCTTTTCCAAAGTGTTCACAAAGAGTGCCAAGATTTTTTGTTTAATGGTTATTGTTTGAATGGAATATGCAAATCCCACCCTACACACTTCTTATATATATTGCATGGGAGAGGTGCAATTATTCATTCTTCGTATTTTGATGACTTTTCATGCAGAAAATGGTTAAAATATTCTGGCAGAATATTGTAGTGAAAAATCTGTATGGAACAGGTTATAATAAAATGATCATTCATCAATACTTTATATCTTATTCCATATTGCTATAATTTAACAATTTATGTATTATGCAATGAGCTAAAAGATTTTCTTCCACTTACCACATTTTAGTTTTAGCAGAATATGTTCTTACATGTACTGATATAAAGAATTTAAGGAGTTTTTTCTCTATTGATTTGACAAAACATCAGTCAAATATGGAGGATAAAGTCCTAAAATCTAAATTAAATTGTAATGAGTGACATAAGTCTCACTGAACTGAGAAGAATCTCTTTTACCTATTTCCTTTACAAAAAAATTACTGAAGAGACATGCTATAGAAGTATCAGAAACTTGTTTCCTTCAACTGGTCAGCAAAAATAAACCCAAAGAAAGTAGGAACACTTCTCTGAACTGCCTGTCTCAATTGTTAAATGTTTTGCACATTAAGATAAGGGGTTTATTCAGCATAGTTCTTTGCTGAAGGCAGGAGATGATCCTGAAATCTCCTTAGATTTCCAGTGATGACAGCGGAATACAAATATCCAGTGTTTGCAGCATCACACCAAGATGGACCCAAAGGGATGAAAAAGGGACGAAACAGGAGAGCACCAGCTACCGTCACAAAACGTTACATTTGTCCAGTTTACTTCCCTGGTTTCCGTTTGTTCAAAAGAAATGGGGAAGCCTGAGAGAACAAAAACTTCTGTGTTACTAGATGCCTTTATGTTGCAGCCTGCTGAATATTGTTACTTTAAAAGTTTTTGCTGTTCTAATTGCAACAATACTGGTTTTTTCAGCATGTGGGAAAGCTTCTTCATCATGGACTGTAAGGGTTGACAGGGAAATGGTTGCTACGGAACTATTTTCTGAGCTGGCATGGCAGAGCAACATTTGGCAGGATTTAATTTGCATCTCTTCCACGCTGCAATTTTTTCAGGAGGATTGGACCGTAGACTTCACCAGTCACCCAGAAAGCATAGCTCCGCACTGAAAGTAGTTGTTTCCCCAGAAATATTGCATGTGTCAACCCTACTACCCCCACATTCAGCAAGGTTTCTAAATCAGTGAAGATCAGTCTACAAAATTATTTGTTGTCTAGTAACTATCCCATTTATTAGTTAAAATAAATCCTGAGCTATTTGTTTCATGAAGGTGTTAGACTGATTAAGGAGAAAAGCTGTTATGTTAATTACAAGAATTAACAATTGCTGACTCAAGACTGTAAGTGTGAAACACTTGGACTTGCCGTTTCACCGACATATGTAGAGACCTATATATAATAAATATTTCGTCTTTATCCTCCATGGAAATTAAGTTTAATATTGTGAAATTAGTTTTATGATCATTTGAGGGGACTTTCCTCTTAAACCTTCTTTAGTTAATCTATAGTTTATTATTACAATTAATATTTTTACTAATGGTGCTAATTGAATAAAATATTTGCATTAATAAAATCTCATTGCATAGCTGCTCCACTAAATTGAAGGCTCTGGAAGCAAGAAATTGTGGCAAGAAAAACTAGTGTAACATATTGCATAAAAGGATTATAATTTCAAAATTAAATATTAACAAACCTGCAGTCTTGTATGCTATCCCAAGCTGTATTTACATTATGTATATTATTATTTCCTCAATAAACAAACAAAAAAAAATTAATAATCATTATACAAGATGGCTGGTTTGGGGATCGTACAAGTCAGAATTTCCTTCCAGGCCAGAGGTATGTGGCAACTTAAGTAATAATTCTTGTTACTCGACGCTTAGTGTGCCTCTGAGACTTTTTCTTACAGAAATATTTCTAAATGTGTTAAAAAGTTAACTGGATCATCGTGCCAGAGCTGCGGTCGTCACACTTGCTGTTCTCCCGCCTAATTGTGTCTGCGCTGTGGCGGCGAGCAGCCCTGGCTGTGCCCGCGCCGGCTCCGGGCCGGGCGGGAGGAGCGGCCGCGCTGCCGCCGTCAGGGGGCTCGCTGGGAATGCGCTGCGCCCGGCGCTGGGCGAGACATCTACGGGATCGCCGGGAAAAAGACCCCGGCTTTGAGTTCCAGAATAGGCGAGACCTGGCTCCTGCGCCGGGGAAAGCGCTCCCGAAGTGCAGTGTGAGGAGAGGTCTCTTTGCCCGGCGTTACTGCCTGCCCCTTTGTTCCCTGTGTCCTTGGCAAGGGCTGAAAGAGCTGGGCCTGTAATACTTGGGCCCTGCTGTGCCACTTAAAGAGATAATAAGCCATTGTCTTCATTAAGCAAGCCTTGTTTTAGCAAACAGAATTCAAATACTAAAAAGGGAACATTTTTTAGGGGGGAGAATCAGAGACAGGGATGCTTTACAAAATTCCCTAGAGAAGCTGCTTTGTTTCCACTATTTTATTGCTACTCACTGAGAAGATTCATATTCAAATAGGTTGGGGTTGTGAATCGGTCGTTTGCACATTCTCATGCACCCAGGAAGGCTATGATTATGGCTAATTACAATGACGAATGGAATCCTAACAAGAGTGCTCAATCAGATTGCTGTTCATGCATGAAGCAGCGCAGACCAGCCAATGGAGGTGTGATTTTGGTAATTACAAACAATGGGGCTAAGTTGAAAAAACCTCCGTAAATCTGCTCGAGACAAAATAAGGTCTAATTAATCACTTTAAGTTTTGAATTCTCCAGATGATCTGCGTGCTCAGTTCTCTTTAGCATTCTTTTAATAGACTTACACTAAAGAGTAAGAATGCATCCTTTTTGCTCAAATTTTCACTGGATAAAATGCAACTGTTTCAAAATATTCTGACTTTCCTTTTGTGATGATCATGTTGCAACCTGTTTTTCAGGGAAGTAGATGGAATGTTAGAAAAATAAATACACTATTGTTTGCCTTGCTAGCAATGCCATTATCTATGTTGAGAAAAACAATGAAGTTTCTGTAAGTTGCCTTATTATTATTGACCTCATTGTCAAACTTAATTTTATGGAAGTAAATGGGAATTTTTATATTGCCTCTGAAGACTTCAGATTTTAAATCTGCCTTTATAAAGTTGTACTTGGGCTAAGGTAAATAAATGGCTAAAAATTCATACATTTTTTATTACCTTATTTTCTTAATGAAGAAATATTAGCAGCATATGCATAAAGTCAGATGAAGGCTAATCTTCTGACAGTGAAACTTTGAGGGCAGGACAGTTTTTCTTTGTGTATTAATATTCATTCCAAATTTTATTTTGGACATTTTATTACATGAGCCAGTATTTTCATAGTATAAAATCCTTAGATTAATTTGTCCATAAATAAGTACTCTACTGAATTTAATAGCCAGGTTTCAATACTCTAGGGAACATTTAAGGAACTATTTTTTTCTTGTCAGTTCAGTTGATGTGAAGGGATCACTTGTCTATGTGACTTTAGTGAAACCTTGTGTTGACATAGACACGTTTTAAGTATGAAGGTATTACATATTCAGAAAACCTGTAGAATAGATCCCTTTTATTGAGCTGCCATGTGAAAAAGTGCAAACAATAAAGTAAATAGCAATTGTTTTGGACTACTGATGTTTCTATGTCTTCTGTAGTTTTATTGGGCCTTCTGTCATTTAGACAAATCAGCATTTTGTCCCAAGGCCATTTTCTTATTAGAAGGATATTTCAGTATACAAAATACATAATTGTTGCCAAAAATGTTGAAGTTGATGCACAGGATCAGATTTTTACTGGATAAATCAAGTTTTGGCTAGACAGTTTTAAGCATTGGTATTTTGTGAGATCTCAGTGTTAGGCTAAGGGCTGTATTGGTTCTTATTTCACATGATCTTATAGTTTGTCACTAATAGTAAAACTTTGATTCTTCGGTCACCTTTATACCACAAAATGATGCATTGCCCAAGTTACTGTACATCTTTCATTATGAGTTGTCTTAAAACACACGATTATAATTGTGTTATTTGGCTGTGTGGAGGCCTTGGTGGCAATTAATAGGAACTTTTTGGTGTGTCCTTTAACTAGTCTGGTAGGGATTCTGTCATATTATGAATTATGTAGGATCCAGCTGTGCACTAGCCTCTCATTAAGGTTCATGGAACAACTACTTTTAACCATGCCCAGATTTGTAGACTTCTCTGGGGAAAGCATGATCCATAGTACTTCATTAAATGATTGAGCCAAGAAAATAGCTTGCTGCTGCCAAGATGATAACTTGTCCCTGCTGGCTCCTGCAGTTTCCCTTGGGTAAGTCCAACTGCTCAGCTAGACCTGAGACAGTGTTGCTCACTAAACCAATGGTGGATAGTGTTATGTTGGTTTGGTGAGCTGCATTGCTCAGCAAGAGAAAAGACAAGACCAGAGCAAGCAGAAAGATAGTGCAAACTCAAACATGGAGATGGAGAGAGACTTCATTGAGTGTGTCACGCAGCTAGATTGTTTTAGTCATCTTTTGAAATAATGTTCATGCAAGCCTTCCTTGTATTTAGTCCTTTTACTTCAGTTCCCTCCATTAACAAGATCGTTCATAGTGTCTCAAAAGCTTTTTACCTTCTTTGATTGCATCTAATGTGTCTTAAATACTTGTGCTTTTGTATGGAAGGCCTTTGTTTAATCTTTTTCTTTGATTTTCCAGTGGTCCATCAAATTAAAGCCATCTAGGTCATATGCCAAACACCTGGATACCTTAAACTTAATTAGATAATCCGGTTGATAGCTCAATCTCATGCACTGTACTTATCTAACAAAAAGTGGAAGTAATCACTTTGCTTAGCTGCAGTTTCTCATTTGATATATTATAAATGAGGAACTTACATGAATAGGGCCATGATTTAACTTGAAAATCTTAGGAAAAGCTCTGCATGTAATGCACATACAGTAACCTCATGTGTGATTTTACCCACTGGTGAGACCAGTTACTTTCGTCCCTGCTTCTGTGCATCTTCAAGTCATTACTTCTTATAAAAATACAGGAGTAGGAGTAGAAGAAGTATTTAAAACTATTCTCTCTATGGAAGGAATCTCTGTCCTTCACTGGCAGGATATCTTCTCCAAGACAGGAAGAAAGAATTCCTACATCAAAAAGTCCAGCAATTGAGGCAAGTAGGAGTAATGGTTTTCTGCTGTTAGATAGCCATAGCTATATTCCAATGGACTAAAATATTTTCTAGCCTTAATAGATTGTAAAATTTGTAATAAAACATATATGAAAAATATTTTAAATTCGTTTGGCTTAGTTTATAGAGGATCATTACTTTTTTTGAAGGTATCAGTAGTCATAAAGGATATTACAGTTGGAGAGAGGATAATAAATTGACTAGTGTGTTTGCATTACTAGTCTATTAATTAGAATTTATTTAAAATAAGAAACATTTGTAAAATACATAGTGTTATGGTGCAATATAGTGTTTTAATTGGCATTTATATCTGGTGACTTACATATCACCTAAAAGGCCTTTGTTTTCTTAGTATAATGTTTTTTTTCACTGAGCTTTAGTAGGGCAAGCTCAATAGTTCTTTATCTTACCAAGAAATGAATTTAGCAAAAAAGCTTGAATAAGGTATTACTTGAAGTAAGCATAAAAAAAAATCTGATTTTATTTGTTTTAACAGTGTATTACTATAATACAGTAGTGAGCTATATTCTGCTGTATGAAGTTACTTCAGATATGAACTGGACTCCAGAAAAAAAAAATCTGCAGATTGCTTTAGCTAGGCACTCTGGCTTACTTAATTTATTCTGCTTGTCAGAAACTTTTGGGATGTATGAAACTCAGCTGGTCTTATGGCATCTCTGACAACTTATTCCCACAAGAATTAGCTGACATATTTCATTTTTGGAACAGGAAACACTTAATTGTCAAAGCATCATGAAAAATATACTGAGGTTAGGACAGTATCGTGTGGTCTTTAGCGACAGAATTACTTATGAATCAGGGAGCAGTATCAGTTTGTATCTGCCTGTCTCAATGACATTTAGGATATGAGGAATAAGGGACCCTAATATCTCTGTAAGTTAGTGAGTATTATTCATATGTTATGCAAAGCAGCATACGACAGATATTCTACAGGTAATGAATGAGGTATTACATGTTTGATGTTGCCAACCATTTACTTCATAATTTTCTCACTGTTACAGTAACATAATTTTTGCTCTTCGTTCAGTCTAATACCAATGCAACCGTTTTTGGTTTTGCTGGGACCTATTATGTTTTGTTTCCTTTTTCCTTGAGGTATTTGCAAGTTTTAGTGAGAGTAAGGTATTACAAATGGAATACTAAGGTATTGCTAATGCAAAAAAAAAGCCATAGATAATAAAAGTTAGACAAGTTTCTCAGCTGGAATGTAAGAAATTGATTAAATTTAACACCAAAAAGTTATAAAGAATAATAGTAAAAGTTACTCCCAGTGGCATTAACTTGATTCTTTAGGGTTTCTTTTTCTGTGATGTTGGTGGGAGTTTGTGCTTGTCGTACATAAAACTTTTTTTAAAAAATCTGACAATGTCAGTTGAGTGGAAGATGGTTATGGGATACTGATATGATGGAAATCTAAGGCAATTTTGCTATGCATTAGTGAATTTACTAGAGACAGGAAACGTAACTTTGTGCAAGGCATTGAAAAGATGTAATTTTATTATTCTGTAGTTCTAGTCACCTGTGTTCAAGAAACATTAATTTAAACAAGTGTAGAGAACCCCAAGGATGGCTAGAAGGATAAAATATCTGTTGTAGAGAGAGAGATTTGAGGTGAGTGATGAATTTAGCTGAGGCAAACAAAGCTTGAGAAGGAAATATGGCTACTCAGAATAAATGCATGGTTATAAATTGTGACTAGAAATTGGGTCAGTAGTGAAAGTCTGGAATAATCTTCAAAACTGCTTGGCAGCAGTCACTTGAAAGGCTTGTGGAAGAATTATATGTCAAAATTGTAATTCCTGGAGATAACGAATTCTGGTAGATAATAAATTATTTTGTATGTCTCCATACATAGGATAATCTCAAAGGGGTACTAAATTAAAACCTCTATTTCTTATTTGCACTGTATTTTTTCAGTTCTTCAGCATTTCTTTTTCTTGACAGTAGGAGTGCAAAACAAAAAAGCTTTTGGATTAGAAGTATTTTTTATCTTGTTTTATTTCTTTAAATTTTTTTTATTGGTTTGAAGTACTCCGCGTTTCTATAAGTAACAGTAAGTTACTAGAACAATTCTTTTCCAGAAGTTTGACCTTTGTTTGTAACATGGAAAGATACTTGTAAGCATGAGTGGGTTTTGCCATCATGAAGCAAGCTAAAACAAGACAGATGCTTGGAATTCTTGTCTGTAGTTTTATTCTCTAGATTTATTGTGAAGGGGGATTTTTTGAATAATTTCTGGCTTTACCCAGTGGTCTGTATGGTATGACAAAAGTTATTCTACTCCAACTATATTTGCAGATTTACAGGCTCTTTAGCAATATTCTTGGTACAAATTTAATAATAAAATATTAATGTGGTAGTTGCAGGCTAAGGTCATATCATGATTCCTCATTTTGCTGATGTAAATTTTTCAAAATTGCACAACAATCAGGATGTATTCAGTATTGGATCAAAACTTCCATTGATTTCTTTTTGGTGACTATATCTACATTATAAATGACAATTTTCAGAGGACTTCAGGACTGACATATTTCAGTAACTATGTGTTGGTATAAAAATGCTGCATTTAAATGCAAGCTCAAACTCATTTACTACAGCCTAAATTAAAAAAAATAAAATTAGAAAAACCTGATTTTCCCCACAAATTTGTTTTAGAAAATGTTTATCACTTAGCTAGACAAAGTGAAAATGGGAGAGGTTATGTTTTACAGCACGGGTGAGAACTACAAAATGGAATTTCAATTACTAATATTAATTTTTATTTTGGAATTATGAATTTCTATTTATTTAGGAGCCTATTACAAATAAATATATATGTCTACAAAAATTTGAGCTAGGACAGGAACCAAGTAGAAAAGCTAAGTTCTTCAAGCACTTTGACATGCAATTATTTTGTAATCTTTTTAGTATTAAAACTTGATCTATGTTCCATTAATTCATAGTAATTTACAATAAAATGTGTATTTCAATGCCATAAACTATCAATTTAGTGTGCGAAATAATCAGAACAGCTAAATCCATATCCTATTGCTAAAAAGGGCTTGGTTTATTCTTTACATAGTTGCAAGAACCCTCTTGAAAGCTTGTAATTACATATTCTGTATGTAAAAAGTGAACACATTTGAAATCTTCAGGCAGAACCATCTCAAGTATTTGTTATTAGGTATAAGCTTTTGTCAACTTCTCTGTTTAGGACTTCATGTATAGTGTCTGCATTATGACTATGGAACAACAGTGTTCCTTTCTGAAGAGTTTGAAAGAAGGGAAATAAAAAAGAAAGGCAAGTAACTGTTTTCTTGCGCCTGAAAGAGGACCCAGCTGGAACTGATTCAAACTGATTGCTGGGTAACCTACAGCTGCTCCAGTAAGAATATCTTATGGCAAGCATTCCTCTGGGCACTGATATTTAGTACCATCTCAGGAATTAGTAGAAATGCAATCTAAACAGCAGTGCTGAAAAAATATCTTAGTTCTGCTGCAAGTTTTATAGAACATATTTATGATTGTTTGGATTTTATTATCATTTTATATTAATACATTTTAGTTGAGATATTGTCACCAAGATGTGCCGAATCAGTTGTCAGAAGCAATACTGCCATGTAAAAGCACACAGGTATGGCTTAATTAACCTCTTTAAGATAGTTTTAAATATTTTTATTAATTACCTAGAACTGTCACACAACAGTACATACTACCTTAGTAATTACTGCTGTCTAGTCTAGAAGCTAAAGTAATACATTACAATCAAACCCAGAATTGTGTATAGTTTTGCTGAGAACATTTTAATGAAATACTTTTAAATCACAAACCTGCTTTTATAATTAATATCATACTGTGGTTGGGTTTTTTTTCTCCATCCTATTCAATATCTCTTCTTGAAACTTCTAAAAAAATCTTGCCATGAGAATTAACTTTTAAACTGGAAACAGGTCTTTTTGACTGGTGAGTGAGAAAAAAGAAAGTACTCATCTACTAGGAAAATACCTTTGCATTTCACTTTTAAAATAGGAATTTTTGAGAAGTGGCTATAAACACTTTCTATACAACTTGGAAGAAGTTTATAGGACAAGTCTAATAGTGTATTCAGACATGAAACCAATAGATTAAGATCACTGGCATTATAATAATGATCAAAACATAGAGAATGATACTATTCTTAAAGAAGGCTTAAATAGAGACACTTTGAAATCATGTGAGCACAATTAATTTTATAATGTCTATATGATTCTTTCTAAAATGTGTGTTCTTTAGTGAAAACTGAGGAGGCCAGAATGCTTTTAATGAGATTTAAAATAGTCAAGGAGTAAATATCTGACAGGAGGATGGATTTTGAAAAGTAGTGACATGCAGAAACAGAAGAAACCATCATTGCCTACTCTTCATGATACTGCATTTAGAAAGTTAGCAATGCAAAAAAAAAAAACCCTCCTGAACTGAGACTGATCTATGTACGGATGCTTCTAATGCCCTTCTGTGATAAATATAGCTGCGTAAAACAAGAGGTCCTTCGTATTGCAGTATGTCTACATGTAATATTTCAATATCAAGTGAGAGATTTTTGTTGCATACCTAAATTTTTCCCTTAAGCAGTGTTGTATTGTTTTTTGAAAAGTCTTACTGTTCCTACAAAATAGGCTTTCTTTATCTTAAAGTAGGGGTATTCTTAATGGCTAAACCAGTTTCCAATCATACTTCTACCTTTGAGATAATCTGACAAGCTTTCTTCTGGAAATTAAAAAATGCATGTATTAAGTATTACTGTTAATGAATTTTGCAGTAAATTCAGTATTCCAACATCATTAATTTCTCCTTATTTTTGTTGTAATTTCTTCTCTAGTGTTTTTCCTTCATTTTATGATTAGTTTCAGAGTGTGTGGTAATGAAGAGATGCTTGTGTTTTCTATTAGGGAGAGAGGTAAGTTTCCTTGGTAATCGGATTCTACCAGTGCTATTTGGTATAGTGTATCTGAAAGTTACTTTGACATGTAAATAGATGTCATTTGCCTAGTTGCAGGGTTAATACCTGTTTTATTTCTACTACTAAATTATGTGGAGAAAGAACTGACCTTCTCTTTTTAATGTTTCACATTCAGTTCATATATTTGACTGACAATTATACATATCACTTCAAACTGAATTTCAGGCCTTTTACTGAAGTTGATAAAAAGCCTTCTATTCATTTTTAATAAGCACAATCCCAGTCCTGAAT
Organism: Eopsaltria australis; assembly: GCA_034509425.1. NCBI lineage: Eukaryota > Metazoa > Chordata > Aves > Passeriformes > Petroicidae > Eopsaltria > Eopsaltria australis. The sequence goes on from JAVTVJ010000242.1 coordinate 3,121,752, forward strand.
GAGAACAAAAGAGATTACACTTGAATTTAGTGAATATTAAAAGTATAGATTCAGAGTTGTTACCCAAAGTAGTTTTAAAATTCCAGTGACCATATTCTCCTTTCAATTCAGAACCCAAGAAAACTTTAAATACCTTACTATCCATAAGAACAAAACCCTATTACACTCAGTCAAAGGTCTGTTTGTCTCATTTCTAAAGGGGAATGGGATGCAACAGTTGGGGAAAATATAATCAGCAAGGTAAATACTTCATCTGTATTCTCCAGTATACCCTCCCAGTTTCCAACTCTCAGTAGCTTAACGGCTTCCTAATTGGGATGTTGAATAAAAATTTTTGCATTTAGGAAGACTGGATGGACCTTTCCTAATGCTCTTAAATGTATCTATTATTTGATCTCTACAATATACTTTGTCAATAAACTCTGCTATTTCCTTATGCATTTTATGAAAAAAAAAAATCTTCCTTTGATCTTACATTTATTGCTGATTGTTTATTTTTCACTTGCATTATGAAAAAGAAAGTTGAAGTATTGTTATTGATTCACACCTCTACTGTTCATGGTTCTGATGTATGCTGTTCACTCATCACTTTATCTAAACAGAACAGTTCTAGCCTACTTAGCTTTTTCCACTACAAAAAAATGTTCTGTACCTTGGGTAATCCATGCTGCCCTTTTCTTTATCTTCTCAACTTCTTTTGCACCCTCTTTTGAGTCATGTGAGTACAACGTTTTGCAGTAACCAAGTGTGGTGAATTTGTTGTCTGATGTAATGATGCTTTACGACCATTACTTAATGTTTACTAATAATTGCAACCATTTTCTTTCCCTTTCATACTGTTGCCAAACACTGTTCCTACATCTTCAGACAACTATCTGGAGGGGCTTTGATTTCTCTTTCCTGAACACACTCAGGATTGTATAATTAGGATTGTTTATTGTTTTCTCTCATATTAATTACTCTGCTTTACCAATAATGGATTTAATCTATCATGCTATCACCCTTTTCTAGTTATTTTTTTTAAATGTAGTGAACAGCATGGGCCAGCACATAACCCTTTGGAATCTGCTGGTAACTTCTCCACATTATAGAAACTGAATACTCATTACTGTACTTCAAAAAGTTATTATTGTATTAAAGGACTTTCCTTGTTATCCTGTTACTCTTTAGTCTCCATAAGAATCTTTTGATGGATTTGATGCTCTATGCCTGCAATTTCAGATAGCAAACTTTACTAAATATCCTTTGGAAACATCTTCTGTAGACAATGGAGAAAGAGGAAACTTTCCCTGGAACAAACTCAATCTGTCATCGCTTTAGCAAACAGTAAGGTGCAATAGAAGCAGGTCTGTAAAACAGTCAGTCATAATAACTCTGCCATACCACATAGGTTATGGGAGATTTATGTCTGGATATCTGTGCTTTGATTTCATGTGTTCAGTGCCCAGTGGCAGTTGGAATAGGCTAAGTTAGCCCTTGGAGCACATCTTTTGATTTATCTTTATCTGAATGGGATCCAATTCAAGCACTCCTTTAGTGCTTGATTAGTGGATTAGAGGATGGTAGGGAGATTTGTTTCAAATGAAGCATATCTCCCCTAACTAATGCACTAACACAGACCTTTCTCATATGGGATAAACTAGTCTCCCATTCAGAATCACCCCTAGAATTACACCCCTGTCTCTTCTGTAGCTCTTCACTCCAGGGATACTAAAGTAGGGTTTCACAGGAAGGAATGCACCATTTTATTGAAGGTTTCTAGAAATACCAATACAAACACAGAGCCATCCTTGTTCTTGCAGTAGATGCCTGCTATATGGCTTTTAAGAATCCGTCCAGGTAAATCATATTTACATGTGTATCCATTTATTTTATGATCCTTTTTATGTGTTCGAGTCTAGTCATATCTGCCATGTTCTATTCTGTTGCTCTCAGTATTTGCTTATGTGATAGGATGTACCTTACAGTAGGAGATGCAGAAATTTTATAGCTGTATTTACTTTAAGATAAATTGTTGTCAGTAGCTTTGATACAAATAATTATTAAATGTAGCATTTAAACCTTTGGAGCTTCTGATGTATCTTCTTACAGTTGCCATCTACTTCACAGCATTTTTTGCATTAATGTCTAATAGAAGCCCTCCAACAGCAGGGCTCAGCTACAGTTTGTACTTTGATAACACCTCTCACTGATTTTCTTCCTTCCACCACATTTCCACCGAATCTATTTTTCAGTCTCCCACTCATCCGAATACTTTGGAAGGATGTAAGTTTCAAGCAGAGCCAAATTTTCAAGTTCAGTTCTTATAACCTCTAGTGCTTCTGGAGAGCTTCCCCTAGCAAAAGCAACAAATAAGACAAAGAAAACAAAACACTGCTTTATGTTTCTGTGCTGCTTTATTTCTATAGATAAACATGGTTACTTAACGTACAGGAGCTTCATGAGCCTGTGAATAACTTTTATCCCTCATAGATATCTTTCCTGTATTAATAAACACAGACCATTGTTTACTATCCAAGTCAGCCTTGTCAGTGAAAAACTCTGAAATAATATTTTTAATTCAAAATAAACAGATGAATTCTTTTGTGGTCTGTGATGAAATAATTATGGATGGCTGTTTTCTTTCTTGTATTTGCATATTGAATTTGAATAAGACATAAAGAGATCTATACTGAAGTACCTTTTTATTAAAAAAGGTATATCTGACTTGCAGTCACTGCTTTAATCTGTAGCTGCCTAATAAACTGATAGGACTTTTATATTCTGACTACTTTTTATTTGAAAGTTTCTTTTAAGATGTTTGGAGTTTGTGTTTATATTTATTATTAAACTTTAACTTATCTGTAAAGTAGTGGAAAGCACTAGCAATGTCAATATATTTTTAGATATTTTCTTTGTGAGATCAAACTACAGCAATAAACAACAGTGACATGGAACTTTATGGCCCCCCCCCCAAAAAAAAAGAAACAAAACAAATATGTAGACATTTAGCAAAGAAATTACTAGGCACTATTGCTCAGATACCCAACTAAATTAGAAGCCTTAAATATATTTCCCTGTGGGAGAAAACATATCACAAACTCTCAATATGAGAATTCAGTAGAAAACAGTTGATTTTCATTTCTTAATCCTTGATATCTAGTCTTTCTTAATTATGTATCCAAATCTTATATACTGGACTTAACAGTTGTCTTTGTCTTCAGTAGCACATGTGCTCTCTGATTTGGGGCCTTTTTGCCACAAAATACTTGGATTATCACTAAGTGGAATATAATTTACTTCCAGTAAATCGCTTTTGAAATCAAAGATGCGTGAAGAGCTGCTTAACTCAAACTCAGGAGAGGTGATTGATGCCTGCCATTTAGACTATGCCCTTAACAACATGCTTTACTTTTTGGCCATCCCTGAAGTGATTGGGCGGTTAGGCTAGATGGTCACTATAGGTCCTTTCCACTGCAAGTGTTTTCCCTTCCCTTCCCTTCCCTTCCCTTCCCTTCCCTTCCCTTCCCTTCCCTTCCCTTCCCTTCCCTTCCCTTCCCTTCCCTTCCCTTCCGTCTAAATAGGACAAAAATCTACCTCACAGTCTTCAGTGCTGTCACAACAGTTCCGTGGTTAAGGTTCTCTACCAGATCCCGTAGATAAGTTTCTTGGCAAGTTTTGGCTCAGTACAAAGACTCATTATACACTTTGTGTACATTTTAAAGTGCTAATGTAAAGAAATAATTGGCTATTCCATGATTAAAAATCACCTCTATATTTCATGACACTTAAGACAGTGGTACTTCATGATCTTTGTTTAGAATCATATTTTGTTCTTTTTAGTGAAATGTCCACTTTTCATATGTAGATAATCAAAGAACTTTATGAGTTGCTACAGTATGGAATAATGGAGAATAAAAATTCTGGTACTAAAATATAATCTCATGGGACTACATATGACAGCTAGGCTAGAAGAGCATTATTTAAGATGAAGCTTTTAAAAGTTGAAAGTCAGGAATTACCAGACTTATAGCTACCTGAATAACTCAAATTGTGATAATTTGCACTTTCTTTCTTAGCACTAAATGTAAGTTTTAAAGTTTGAAAAAGTGTTGAATTCAGTGGTGCAGATATACAAAGAGGGAATTTAACATCGTGCAGACAATTGAATCCAGTGTTTTTTTAGATGTTGACTTTTCATTCTGATGATTTTCAGAAATAGGTTTAATATTTTTAAAACTAAATTCATAGGGATATGAGTTTTTCTTTTTGTAAGAAAATAGATTAAATTTCTTTTCTAAGTATAAGTTTATGTGACCATAGCATTTTAAGTCTTCAACAGCATGTTACAAACAGTGGCAGGAGGAGAGTCTAATACAGATTTGCTTTGTCTGCTTCACAAGACCTTCTTTGATATCTCCTGTCTTTTGTGACAGCTTTTTCCCAGACTTAGAAAGTACATATTCAGCTAGATTGGCAACCCAATAAAATTTGCTTGTACATTGCAAATAAGAGAAAGGAGTTTGTTGTATTCTGCGATTTTTATACCTTGGCTAAAGCTTGAGTTTTTCATCACAAAGGAAAAGCACTTTTCCAATCTGAGTGAATTCTCTTGCTAAATAAGACAATCATAGAATAGTTTGGGTTGGAAGGGACCTTTTAAGGTCACATAGTTCAACTCAGGGACAACTTCAAATAGATCAGGTTGCTCAGAGCCTCCTGATCAGCCTTCCAGCCTGATCTTAAATGTTTCCAGGCACTGGGCATCACCATCTCTCTGGGCAACCTGTTCCAGTGTCTAACCACCCTCATCATAAAAAATTTCTTCCTTACATCTAATCTGACTCTCCTTTAGTTTAAAGCCATTACCCTTTCTCCTTGTCTGCAGGCCCCTCAAAAAAAGTTCATCCCATCCTTCTTATGAGTCCCTCTTAAATACTAAAAGGCCACAATGATGTCTCCCCAGAGCCTTCTCCACAATGAACAACCCCAACTCTCTCAGTCTGTCTTCATGGGAGAGGTGTTCTATCCCTCCGATGATTTTTTGGCCCTCCTCAGAACCTGCTCCAGCAGGTCCTTGTCTTTCCTGTTCTGGGACCCCAGAACTGGATGCAGCACTTCAGGTGGGGTCTTACCAGTGTGGAGTACAGGGGCAGAATCCCCTCCCTCATTCTGCTGGCCATAAAAATTCATATATAGCACAGTCAATGTTCCTGCCCGTATGGTCTTTCATACAACAGTCTGTGTTAAGTGTTATGAAGCAGAAAAATGTTAGTCAATTATTATTCATCAGTGATTATATTCATTAGAGGTCAGAGCTTATTTCCCGAACAAATTAGCCTTGCAAAATTATATTTATGGAAAACTTCCATATATCTTCAGGAATTGTATTTGCAGAAGTGTGCAAACAAGTCAGTTGATATCCTTTTCATATGTCAGCTCCAAGAAGAAGGCTGTTGTTCATGTAGAGTGATTTTAGAACCTCTTATCACTCAAGACAGATGAATATTACAGATTATACCCTCCCACTATATAGTTATATGTATATATCTAAAATTGCCACTAATATTTGTTTACTGATTAAATAATTATAAGTTACTGATTAAATAATTATAGGTCTAGTTGTAGGAACAATTTTTAAATGTTAAAGCTGTGTGCATTTTCAGACACCATTATCCATTTTGTTATTCAAATTATAAACAGAAGATTTGCGGTTCTGTCTATGGAAAGTAAAAGGAAGTCAGGAGTGGCAGAGGCAAAGGGAGGTCTTCTGTAGGGGTGAAAATTACAACAGACTCCCCATATTCTAATGTTAGTGAATATGCACTTCTATTTTGTTATTCATATTTGTTCTTTGATCTATCCCTTTCAAAGTTGATGCAGGCCTAAACTAAGAACACAATGAGTAGCCACATTTGAAGATTAAAATCATACTAGGAGGCCAAGTAACATCTTCAAAACTGCCGGATTCAGTACAGTAGGGGATTTCTGTAGAATTTAGACACCTTAAAGTAAATCAACTTAACAATATCATGGAAGAAAGGAATGAAGGTAAAAAATCAGGACTTTCTATAAAATAGATCATGGTAGACAATGTTTTTCAAATTGAAAAATATCTGGTTAATGTAATGCAATGAAAGGAATCCATCTTGATTTAAGTAAAGTTTTTTATATAGTCTTGTATAAAAAAGTCTAAAACAAAAACATACTTCCATTTGGTTATTTTGTATACATCTATTTAACAATAAGAATTAATGTGTGAGTCTCAACTTTTTAAATGAGATCAGTAGAGTGTCTGACTGAGAGCCCTCACTGTCTCTTATTCTCTCTTGTGTCATCCCGCCAATGAATGCCAGTTATTAAGTTCAATCAGGAAGGGATAACTCCTTCTGTACTAAGAGGTCATTGCATAGGCAGCTTTGATTCTGTAGTGCATAATTCTGTGCTATCAGAAGTAACCCAAACAAACTCCATTAGAGAATTATGTTTCCTTAGGAAAATGTAGACACTATATCATAAGACAATGGGAAATTAAAGTAAATTTTCTTTTTAGGTATTATAGGGAAAGCTTGAAGAAATCCAAGTAGTGTTAAAGCAAAATTCAAGTATTTTTTATTTGCTCAAATGCCAAATATATTTGTATTTTTAAACATACTATTTCATTAAATACTGGTCTATTTTTGACCCAAAGTGCTAGTAAAGGACCAAAAATAAACTTGGATTTAATACATTGTTTTCTGCAGGAATGAAATAAAGAAGTGATGAAATAAGTTTACCTTACTTCTGTGGTAGACATTTCTCCAGATGAGAACAGTTTTGAAAATTCTGTTTCAATGTGTTTGGTGAAAAAAAATCTTGTATTTCTAGCAGTATCTTTTCTTGTCTATGTAATAAATCATAGTATATATTCAGTAGTTAGATTTACACAGTAAATTTATTTTGTTCGGAAAACAAAATAAATATATTACTTTTCTAAATGTTCAGATAAACCATAATGGTGTCTCATTTTCCATCAAACTTGTTAGAGAGTACTTTATATAAAGAGCAATAAATGTTTGTGTCTTCTTCTAGAAGCTGCTTGCTTTTTTCACAAGGAATTGTTTCTATTCTGTACAAGTTCTACAGCCCTCGTGACCTGCATGCCCAAGTTAGTTCTCTGTCAATGAACCAGTTTAGTGCCTGTATACACTGACAATTTTTGATGATACCAGCTATGACAGAGGTCAGACTTCCATTGGTCCTGTTCTAGTCAAGTTCTTTTCTTTCTCTCCCTTTCCAGATTTCAAGTGTATCCTGGTTCACTCCAATTGCAATCTGCATTTCTGTAGAATGACTGAAGCTGACCTCAAACTGGCTGGATGAAACTTCCTATTTCTCTCCATCTTTTCCAGTAATTTATTCTATGGGATCACAGTGTTCCAAGTCAACATGTGGTGTTGTTTTCAGGGTTAGTAAGTAGGGTTTTGCAGTATACAAGTCTGGAAAATGTGAATTTAAAAAAATAAAAGTGGAAGGCTTCACTGCTTCACTGGGGCAATTAGACAGGAAAAACGTTTTCTCTACAGAGACAAGCTGACTTTAAATGGAGATGGTGTGTAATATAAAGGAACACTCGTATTGTCTTACTTCAGAATTTATTATATCTGTTCAGCTTGAATGTATATGAATTCTTTGATAAGTACATTGCATGACAGTACAGTGTTACATGACTGTGAAAATAACCCTGGGCTATTCCATTTGCATATGAATGTCCTTACTGTGCTCCTCTTTGAGTATATTTACATGCCATGAAAAAAATAATTCTGTTCTAGTTAGATACATTACTTATTTGTTATGGATTTTGACTGAAGCAATTAACTGGACTTAAAGGTTTTGCAGATCTTTCTACCTTGGAGGAGAAAATGTTAATAAAGTTCATGTTTTAATGCAAATTTGCTTATTTACAAGAAAGTGTGAAGTCCTGCTTTCCTAAATACTAGGGGAATTCAAGGATGGGAAACAGCTTCAACTCATGACACTTGGTTTTTTTAGTCTTCACTCTTACTAAAAGCTTAAATTTAAGCTTTCTCTATAGAAGAATCTTTCTGGCATAGAATATATACCCCAGAGTTTTTATCCCTTTTCTAGAAGTTGATCATCTCCTTCAAAAACTGGCCTGCTTCATTGGCACACAAACATGAAACTATACCCAAGATGATGCTCACAAAAACTGCTAGTTCCAGGAGATCATCCAGTTTGTCAGTAAGAAATACCTTACAAATAAGTTTTTCTAAGTCTTGATCCAACCTATAATCTCATCTTTAATTTCAATGTAGTTAAAAATTATTAAAACTATTGAACATAATAGCAAGAGAAGAAAACTGTATGTGGATATATATATGTGTAGGCTTTTTTTTTCTCTTGATTTTTTAAAGCCTTTTAGGATTTGTCCTTGTAGCCGTGAGTATAGAATATTTTGACTGCAAAAAGTTGTTCATTTTGGATGGGAATCACAGTGTACAATAAAGCCGTTCAGATTTTCAGAAAAATTTAGGGCATTCAAGTTTCAAATGTTTGAATGTCCTAATATGATTTTTGGCTTGTCACATTCACTGTTTGCATGCTAATATTTTCGGAAGAATTTTATTATGATGCATTAAACCCACAGTTTTCAGGAGGTTGTAGGGCTGAGGATGTAAAACTTTCTTCTTCAACAAATTAGGGGTTTTTTTCCACTTTGCTCACGTCAGTGGTTTTCTACTCTCTCAACCATCTGGAGAGTGTTTTATATTATGGTAGGAAGTCTTAGTGAAACTCCTTTCCTTGCCTTCTGCTTTTGTTCACTGTTGAAAAAAAAAGGAAGACATAAAGATAAATGTACTTACACACATGGATTTTTAGGCGCTCCACAGTCTAACAATCTTCTTTTGTATAAACTGGAAAGTACCATAATTACTACAGAAAAGTTACGTTAGTCTTGAATGTACAGAGGGATTTTCTCCAATGTCCTATGACTTATTCTCTTTCTCTAGATTAGCAGAGAACAAAACCCCAAAACAACAGAACAAAATCCCTGTTTTCCATGTTCAGGTAAATTTAAAAGCTACAAAAAGAGATAAAACTAAACTTTCACGTACTACCACCTACTTTTCTACAAGTCAGAATATTTAAAAACAAATATATAACTTTTTATGTTGAATTCTGAAGTGCTCTGAAACATTCACAGCCAGAACTTGTATTGAAGCAGTGTGTTCAGGATGCTGTCAATATAAATATGTGTACAGAGCAGATGTGAATGCAGATAATAGATTATTATATGTCACATGAAAAAAGTGGAAAATGAAAGTTTAGTAGAAGATAATGTCTTAATTCTGCTTTCAAAATATAATGCTTAAATGTGGAAACAGGAAATCACAATTCAGTTAGAAATGTTTGACATTTTGAAGTGTATATTTAAATCCTCATTAATATATTTCTATGGTAAAGAATCCCAACCAACCAAAACAAACCAGAGAAACCCCACAGGGGCAGGTGATAGAAGTAGATTTCTGTCTATTTTTCATTATATGAACTTAACCTTTTGTGATCATCTGAAAAGGAGTTGTTAACTGATGAGATGCATGTGATTCCTTTGATTTACACTGTTAGAAAGAAGTTTTCCTGCCATGCTGGTTTGATTCAGATCTCACAACAGCTTGTAAGAGATAAGGAGGTTGTCAGAAAGCTATTACTGGATGCTCAGGGACTGCTTTTGAAGTTACTCTGAGCTGACAACTAATGAGAAGCTTTTTTTGATAACTTACCCTTCTGTGTAGTTAGATGTTATGGTTATTTTTAGCTTTGTTTGAAAACTTAAGGATTAAGTACGACTTTGCTGTCTTTTATATAAAATCTACCCTCCCACCAAATACTGTTTGTTAATTTCCCATTTTTGTTTTGTGGGGTTCTTTTATTTTGGTGTTTTAATGGTGCATTTACTGCGTGCTATGGCTAAAGAACAATGTTTTTGCATCTTGAGGATGACAGGAAGTTTGAATTCAAAACTGAAGTGTTAGTGTGATTACAGTGAAGATGTCTGGCATGATGACGAGAAATACTTTATTTTCCCAAAATGATAAATACATTTTGTAAGATAAGCATATACTCGTATCTGAGGAGCTCACAAGGTTATGAAGAGGTCAGTTATCAGCATTTTTCCTGATAGAAGTTATTTGGGACACATTTGACTGAAGTTACATGAAGAAGCAGCAGCTGGTTTTGCCTCCAGATGTACTTTTTAGTAGTCCTTGACCTTTCTCTTTTTAACCTAAACATGGCAGTTAATAATGCTGTTGGGAGCTGAAGACACTGTGACATGGAAAGAGTTATTTTTAAAGAGTTAGAATTGTCGTTCTAAGAATCTGTAGGAGATAAGGTTTTCAAAGAAAATATGAGCAATGAAAACATGGAGAGATGCAATAATAATAATAATAATAATAATAATAATAGCTTCAATTTCAGTGTTCTTGCCTGTTACCTTCTGAAAGATAAGTTGTCAAAAATTTTCTCATACAAATGAGGAAATGTATTTATTGATGTGGTATCAACTATGAGGAGTTTAATAATAGGCGTTAAATTTTGTCTGTGAAAACAGGAACCTGGCTGAATAATTCCAAAAGACTAGTTCTGATATAGCCAGGCTTACTCAGGCAGTTTTGTCACAGAGGAAGATGGAATATGACTTCTTAATTGTTCTGGTCTCACAAAGAGTGTGAGAGCTCTCAAAATGAAAGTTATTAGATACCATATCTGTTTTCAGTAAGATACCCTGTATTGAACCATGATGGAGTTATTGCTCATGTAAAATTGTCTCCTTTATATCATGAAGTTGGTACTCCAGGATATTTCAACTGTTTGTTAATAGATAACAATAATCCATTACTTAAAAATTAGTGTAACTAACAAGCCTTTGGAATAAACTGAAGAGCTGGCTTCTGACCAATCATCTGGGATTTCCACAGTCTTCACTGATCACTGCACCAAACTGTCATGAGTATGATGATACAATCTTAGTTTATTTCTGAACTGTAAAATAGGTGCTTGCCACAATATATCCTGGGACACTGAGGGGCCTGGCTTTACAGGGAATGCTTTCCAGCTTTGCTGTTTAGGTGCAAAGAGGACAGAGTTTGGGAAAGGAGATGGTTACATGTTCTCATACTTTCACCCTTGAATGGAATCTGGACGTAGCTAGGAATTATCCTAGTGCTGAGGAGCTGGAAGCTATACTTGTAGACATGCAGTTTAAATCACATCTTGTTCACAGGATGTGCCTTAGAACTTATATTTGGCTAGTGATAAGAAATTGAAGGATTGGGTATGTCACGGGTCTGAAATTTCACTCTTGAAGTTTTATTTGAGAGCATATTCCACTGGCAGATAAAATACAAAATATAGTGATGAGAAAAACTACAATGCTTACAAGTATGAAATTAAGCAAAGATCAAATGTTGATAATACAATGCATAAGAAATCCTCATACAATGAAAAATAGCCTTACAGGAAACCACTGAGGCTAAGAAATTAGTCATCTGAAGTCTCAGAACATTAGTTCTCAGTTAAATAAAATTTTGAATATTTGAATGATACATTCATCCTGCTTTTAAGCTTCGTTCATCTGTGTGAGAGAGAAACAGGTTTTTAACAGACCTTTTTTTGGTCTTCTACTGTATCAGTATCAGCCATTATGAGATTTGAAATAGTTCGGTGCTCTGAATTATAATGGCGGATTTACTTTTTTTTTTTAAACCTGCTAGCCACTATCACTTTATCTTTTTCCATTTTTTCCACTGTTTCCTTCCTCTTTGCAGAACTTGTGCACAAAGGCCAGACTTTGGGGGTTACGGTGTGTGCCAAACTCCTTAAGCATTCTACCTCAATCTGAAATGGAGACATGGGTTTTGGTTTTATTGTGTACATTCATTCTCTGAAATGATAGGTTAATACTTACCATCCTTTGACTGCAAAGACAAGCTTGCTTTACTTAAAATGATAACTAGAAACATCAAATGAATCTCCAAATGACATGAGCCTTAAACTTGTGTCTCAGTTCTATAAAAAGAACAGAAATCACAGCTTTGCTTTCTGGTTCCTTTACAGAATAGGCCTAACTTTATATCCTTAATTATCCAATGAAATTCCAGACCTTATGTATGAGGTAATTTTCAGTTAATAAAATGAAATAGAATGTTCTTACACTGGAAACAGTGGGTATCTAAATATTAAAGATCTTATTTTTGGTCTCTTTGGGTATTGTAAAGAAGACATCTTTTGTTATTATGGTAATACCACAGCAGATAAAAACAAAACCATCAATCTTAACAGGGTATTAAGTCTGAAAGTTGATTATGATCACTTAAATCTCAATATGTTAAATTACTTTTAATGATCTTTATTCCATGAGAATATTCATCTTGAATGCTTGTCTGGTGTGATTAGGTGAAGTTGTTATAAAATTTAATTGATCTTACTGTATTTCGTAGTATAGGAACAAAGGTGTAAGTATGGTAGCAGCCACTGAATAGTCTATCAAATACAATTTGGATTATTCGAATCACGAAAATATTTGTTGCTTTTTCAAAAAGTTGATTAAGAGGATTTGGAGTTATTACCCACTTAAAACCTTCTTGGATTCCTGCAGAAGTTTGATTAATTGTCTGCCTCTTAAGGTATTGTTGGGCATAACTGATACTTAATGAAGGTATGGAAAATAAAAAAGAATATTTCACAGATTTTCCATAGTGTTTCAGCAATGTGTGTGCACCCTGTTGTCAGGGAATGTTTTTTACATTCCACAGCCCATTTGACAGCTATTAATACAAATCTTTATCAGATTCCAATTTCCTTCTTTTTTATTATTTCACTTTTTGGGTTTATCTTACATTGCATAAAAGTATATGTTTGTATTAGTCTTTATAGTACATTTCAATCCTAACTGAGCTTAAAAGCTGCGTGGAAGCTTATTGAAGTAGGGTGACAAGCAAGCCTTTGCTGACAAATAAAACATTCTTCGAAAAAAGAAAATCTGTGGAAAACTACAGTGACAAGCATTTGGTTTTAGCTCGTTACACAGCAAGGTTAATTTCCTGCTCCAATGCTGAGACAATACAAACAGTGCTAATGTACTAATTCAGGAAAATGCCTCAGCTTAGTCCAGAGAGAGTTTCGTGTAGAAAAATCACTTGCACACCCATTTATTTCACTGCATCTTCCAGACAGCAAATGAAATTACTGACATATCACTACAACAATGTAAGAATTGGACAGCTATGCAGAAATTTAATTACTTTTTAATAAAATACATATTGTAAATATATGCATAATAAGTGAAAAAATAGATAAAAATTTGCAATTTTTTGCATTATATGACGCTGTTTTGGTAGCTAAGGAGACAGTAGAATAACTTGAGTGATAAAAGCCCAAATGCTACTAATTTGGGACTCAGCCCATGGTAGACTGTCTACTTTTTTATTCTTTTTTTTCTCTGAAGTGCAGAATTTCTGTTAAATTTGCCAAGACTACACCATACTGCATAGCAAAAACATCGTGTTATAGTGATTGCTAAGGAAATAAGTCTGTGGAAGAAAAAGGAATTTCTTCATTGGATGACCATTCTATACTGAGGTTTCTAAAAATTGACATCCCTATTGCATTAGTGAAGTCTATTTATACTTGTAATATATTTATTCTATGTTATGCCTTTGAATAATTTCTCTAAATAAGATTTTTAACACATTTCTTCCCAGTCTGACTATACTGCATTTCATTCAGAATGTAATTTAAGAGAGATTCATAAAAGTAGTATCTGTTAAGTTTCTACACTGAATGATGCTAGCAGTGCCCACATTTAGAACAACTCCGTCAACAAGTTATCTTGCATTCTGATCTATTTTTTAGAAATTCAGCTTTTAAGAAGTTCAACTTTCAGATTCAATTCCTGTTCCTGTATCTTATCTAGGCTATCCCAGTATTCAAAAAAAAATTTGAATTTCTTTCCTAACTTTGGCCATTCACTTCTGAGGCCTTATCTGTTCATCAGAATCTGTAATGTATCAGTGAGATTTTCTGCTGGTTTCAATGATCCTTCCTTGGTAGTCGGAGGTCTTTACCATCATCACTAATGTTATTTTGAAGATTACTTTAAAAAAAAAAAAAAAAAGGCACCATCCATTTACTTTGCATGGATATGCAGAATTTACATTGTTAGAATTTAATGACTTCTGGATATTTCTATATGAGGAAAAATAGTTAGATTTCTGGTAATGGGTAATGAACTGATCTTCATTGTTTGTCTCTGCTTTTCAAAATTACTGTTACCTTTAGAGAATGTGCAGGAATGGCTGTGTTAATAGGGTTACCCCAAACTCTGCAGCCCTATTAATGAACAGAAAATACATGGGAATTTGGACCTCAGAGCCTGACTTAATTTGGCATGAAACCATATCAACCATAAATCAGCTAAGGGTACTGACATGGTAAAGTAGTCCAATATAGAACTTACACACAAAACAATGTAAAGCAAACCAAATACACTGGCTTATTTCACCTGCGTTAACTTCCTTTCTGCCCCTATTATGCAGTTATGTTTCATATGACCTGGTAAACAAGTATTTTTTAAACTTGTAGTCTTTTCTTTATATTTGACAATGGTTTTAATTCATTTAACTTTTATGTTCAGCTTACTGACGTTACTTACTTATATATGCTGTTTAACTGTGAAAGAATATGGCCAAGAGAGTGTTGGGAAAAAACCCCATATGTATAGGCATCATTTTTCAAGGTTTTTGTACCTAACTTGTTGCCATTTATTCTTTTGACCAATGTCAAAACAGAACAGCATTCCTTCTGAATTTAGAAACCCTCTTAATCATAATATTCTTAGAAGCATCGATCAAAAATCTTACAAAGATACGTACCTAGTACACGTATCAATGGTGTGTTGGCCTCCCTCATTGCCTTTTTGTTAAGGACAGTTTGCAAACCCAATGACCTGATCTTGTTTCATCTAGTAAAAAACTGTTATTATAAAAATCTGTTCGTTTAAAATGCAGAGTGCAACACACAGAAAGGCACAGTGCATCTTTCACTGATAAATTGAATAGAAAAGACAAAGAACTGGGCAATGATCCTGTGAAATATACTCTGACTTACTGTGCTGTGTGATACTGTGTTTTGTATAATGTAATTCATGAGGCTTGCAGAGATACTAAAGCATTGTGCTAGCAGCCATTTTGCTATTATTTATTTTTCTTTATTTAACTGATAGTTATTTTATAAAAGTTCAGTTTACTTGCCGCAAATTTGTCTTTGGTTTACACTTTTTATTACCTTCAAAGAAAATAAAAAATCAGCTAAAACTATCTTTGCCATATTCTACAGCTGTTATTTATCTGAGCTTCTGTGGTAGTTTGTCCTTGCCTATAATTTTCAAAAGAGTTTCATCTAGCCTGAATAAAAGTTCTTGAGTCAGTATACTGGATGGTTAAAATTTAAAGCATTGCTGTGGCAGGTTAGTACCATACTAAATAACCTTAGTAAACATGATACTAATTTTTTTTTAATGGGATGAAATCTAATTTTGAGCTAAAACTGTAAAATTTAGCTAATTTTTTAATAGCTTCTGTTTTTGAAAGGAGTTGATTAGGGACATTTTTTAAGTTTGCTATGCAAATTCCAAAAATTTTTATTATATATATATATTCAGAATATTATTATCTTGTCTTCATGTGTATTAATGGTAGGATTTTATATCTGCAACCACTGTCATGATATCTGCAATATGTTCAGATCTTAAGTAAATGTATTTTAAAAAGAATATTTTGCAAGTTTCTGTGAAGACTGTAGATATGCCTGCAAAGTGGATCCACAAAATGTAAGAAGGTTTCTGGGATATTGGAAAAATAGCTAGAAATTGTTTCTTTGTTGCTTCCAGAATTAAAGACGACTATTAAAATGGAAAAATTCACTAATATAATGCTTTAATTTTTCTTTCTTAAATTTATCTAGACTCTCAGAAATACGTACTCTGTAAACAAGAAATTAGAAACTTCTAAAACTACACACTTTTGTCATTACAGAGCACGTGAATTTTCAAGATAAATTTAGCATTGACACAAAAGAAATACATAGAATGTATTATGCCAAAGAGGAAAAGGCCCATGCTCTGATATTTAAAGTGGAGTTGCTAGTCGTGGTTCTAATTAGAAAATAATCCTTTACCAACTTGTTCAGTTCCTAAGTCAGAAAACATATTTTGCTATAAGAAATTTCACTTGAACTTAGTCAAATGTTCATTGGGTTTACCCGCACTACAGAAAGTTTTTTAGGTTTTATATTTAAAGAAAAAATTTATCTGGTACTTTTCTAACCCAAGAAAATAAAGCCTTTGAGTATTGTAGTCCATATTAATGTTTTCCATTTTACCAAAACTACTCCATCCTTCTGGGGACTTTGCCTTGATGAAATTAAAAAAAGTTAGGAAAAAAATTTTCTTGAGAGAGCAGATAAATGCTTAATAAAGAAATCAGAACTACATCTGGAAGGAGCTCTAAATTCAAAGTCTTAAGTCATTTGGGCCACTTGAAGTGCCATATTTGTATACCTAAGTAGATTTGTTATAGGTACCAAATTGAGAAAGGTCCTTTGAATTACCTGATCACTGTGACTGTTCTCTGTTATCATAACACTATCATTCTCTCCAATATATGAAGAAAACGTCTGTATGAGCTGGCATGGCAGTGTGCACAGAATTCCAAATTACTATAGCTTGATAAATTATCACAGGTAAATGAATATGCCACAAAGAAGCAAATGAATAATTACAATATTTAAGTTTCTGTTGAATTTCTTCACAGCATATTCTTCAAAAAAAAAAAAAAGAAGTCAGCAAAGGTCCCATGGATGTATTGACTGAAAGTCATCTGAAGACTTCTTTCCAACTGTAAAATGCCATTTTCAATGACACTATCAGTGTAACAGTTATGTTCAGGTGTCTTGTTTCATAGACACCCATGTCAAATGCCACAAGCAACTCTAATCTCCTCCCAAAGCTGGGTTTATTTTTACCTTTCTAAAAGAAATGCTATATAATCAACTCAACTTCCTTAATACTGTTGTTTGATGCATCTGCACCTAAAATTTTCCTCATATGTGCTTTGATATATTTAATACAATTTTAAAAAGTTATGCAAGGCAACTTCTATTGAATTATATTTGAAAATGTATTTCTGCTCTTCACTCCATCTCAGTTTGTGTAGGTCATGCCAACATCCACATGTATCCTAGAAAACTCACAGGGTCATTCCTATCACAGTACGGCCTTGAGTGTTGACGCAGCACTTTGAGCACGCAGATAGCACAGCCCCTGCTATGATTCTGTCTGGTGCTTATTTGCCTAGATAATGCTCAGCCATGATTCAGGATCAGCAACTACCAAGACTATTTACAGTATATAATTTAAAGTCAACAACCCTGTATTGTACAAAGAATTGAAGAATTTAGCTGTACAGAAATTATCTCTTCCATGCTACTGTGCATCGGGCTCAGAGAATGACTCACACCCTGTTTTGGTTTTAAGCATAGATACAGTTCATGCAAACATCTGTTAGTCATGCTGTTGCTTATGAGTTTTGAAAATCATGTGCTAGTCTTGAATTTTTACTTCTTTGAAATAACATGGATTTTTGTAAGGGGAGGATTTTAACTTTTCTGTAGTAACAAAGATGGTTTTTTCCAAAATCTGACCTTGACATTTTCAGTAATATCCTGCCTATTTTGTTTCATTGTTTGCTCTTGGAATAGAGAACACCTTCACAGTGTTTGGTGTCAGCCAGCAGATGGTGCAGTATTCCCTTCCATTTCTGGGTTCTGTCAATATGTAGAATTTGTTCACTTAGTATTTGGTTCACCTGTCTGCAATTTCCCTTTAGGGACCTTTCAATGTTGCTAGCACATTGTCTCAGGTATTTCATTCCATCAGATTATGACTGAAAAATATGCAATAACTTCAGAGCTGTCTCCCAGTACTCTTGGAAGCCAAGGGACAAAGGATTTCTGGTTGACCTCATCTTAAGACAATCATCTGCTCCAAAACTGCTCCTGGTTCATGCTGTTTCTCAAGCACACTTGGACACAGTGAGAATTTTGGTTTTCGTCTGTACTAGTCCTGAAGTTAGTGAAGAATGACATGTTGTGGTCCTGCTTTCTCCAACTTGTTTCAGGCAGATTTGACTGCATAACTTCTTTATTGTTAAGATGCAAAAATTCCTGGCCTAGATATACAGCATTCATGGCAATTGTCCCATGTCTTTCTGGATTCTGTATGGTTATGTGGAAATGATCAGACACTGCTCTTTCTTGGGGAGCAGTGTCATTTTCATACATGAGATAAATGTCCAGAGTCAGAAGCTAATAGGAGCTGTATCATAGAATGCTCATAGTATAGAAAAATCTCTATTCTTACTTGGTTTTTTAATTTCCATTACTTTTTTTTTAAATTGTGTGTGAAAATACAAATGATAATGTTCAATGACATGTTTTATAAGCTTCCACAATTTCCAACACCATAAAACTGCCAGTTTTTCATTACATTTATATGTCAAACATGACAAAAATTGGATGGATGGACAATTCTAATTGTGCATGACATTGTAGGAGGTTTTGTGGTCTTTTATGATATAGTTTAATTATGAAAACAAATCTTCAGAGAGATGTATTTAACTTTTCCCATAGACACTATTTTATAGGCCTTTGTCCCAGTGCTCTTCTTTAACTTTTGTGCTTTGTGTTATTTTTATTAAAACCAAACAATTTCAAGTTAATTTGACGAACAGCTATGCATTAATAATTGGCAAAGAGAAAGGAAAAATAGTCAAAAAATAAAAAAAAAACCAATAATTTGGCCACTAATACAGTTGGTTGACACCCTTCTGATTTACCTTCACTATTCTTTAAAAATAACATGAGGTCTTAGGCTTCATCCTATTAAAATGGTCGCAAACCTTCTTTGAGCAAAAGAATATTTATTTCCAAAAAGACAATTTTAAATTAGTTCTTCACTGACGTACTGCTTTGTACGTGTTTATGGGGATGAACAAACTGGTTCATTCTTCTTCTGATGAAGTTTACAATGATCTTCCTACTGCATGAAGTAAATAAATGGAGATCAGTATATCTTCCTCAGAAGGTAATGGGAGAGTCTTGCAACCAGCTTCCCATAGTCCTTCTACCCTCAAACTCAGCCTTGGAGAGTGGGCTCTGCCTTGCCTCCTCCCCTTGCCTGGGACAGTCTTAGCATCTTTGCTTTCCCTTTCAGAGAAGAGTTGTCCACTGGTATCTGATAAAGTGTCTGCCAAATTGAGCATTTCTTCTTTGCAATGATAATCCTCTGTGTGTTCTGTAGTAAAGGACCAGAGCTTGTCCTCTGCTTCTTGCTGGTGCCTAAGTGCACCTGGGGGGGTTCTTAGATGTTGCAGCTGAGGGTGGAACTTAATCTACCAGCAGGCTATGGATCCCAGTGGAGTCATTCATTTCATTTCACCTCTCAGAGTAGGTCTATATAATACATATAATATCACGTGGCTTTAAAATGTGGAATTTATTTTTATATGTCATGTAATGCTCATATTAGGCAATTGCAAACATGAGAGATTAAAAAATGTAGAGAAATAATGCTTCCTTCTCTTAATCTAAAGTTTTATATTACTGTGCTTGTGAAACTCAGAAAACTTATTAATAAATCACATAAAGAAAAAGGAGAACACTTGAGTGTCTGAAAATGTGTCAGCAAGCCTTTGAAGAGCAAGAAGGATGTGATTAGATAAGCACACACTCTGAAGTAGCAGAAATACTTTTGTCTGCCTCTGAGGTTATTGTGTGGTCCATTGTTTGCTTCCCGCGAACCATTCTCAGGTACACTCCACATTTGTCAGAGTCATGTTTACAGAGCCCTGTTTTCATGGTGCTTCATCTTCTATTTGTAATGCTTCCCATCAATTAAAAGAAAGCAGTCCTTGAAGTGTAGTCTACAAATATATGCTGTATTGATAGTGTATTTTACATACGTTTTTAGAAATCATTTGACTCAGATAATCGAATGTGATCAGAATCAAAATAAATAAGAACAAGTTAGCATTTAATTTCCTTTTCAGTTTGATGTATTCCTATATATCAGTTTGTCCCTTTCATTTCCGATGAAGAATCAATGAGAATAAATTCTATATATTTTATATTAGGGCAAATTGATGATTATGACAGGTGAGCTCTCATGACTGCCTTGTGTAGTAGTCTTAATGCTTTCCTATCTGTACTAGAAATAGCTCATACATTTTAAATAACATTTAGCCTTTTCATAGCTGCAACATATTGGTAGCTCATAATGATTAATTAGTTGGCTCAACTCTATTTCCTGTCACACTATTTCTATATCACACTGATGAACTCCTGTACTGTAACAGAAGTCCTTGCTGTTAATCTGTCACTTCAATATCATACTTTAAGGCCTATATCCCATAATCCAAGGGTTTATTGTCATCCTGTTTTTTCCTGGGTGATACACTAACCGTCCTCTATATTTGGCAAGACTTGCCTGCTCTGCATTATCAGTGAGGTGTATATTTTAAAAATTTAAATCCTGGCAGTACAATTAATAAGATTTATGGAAATGCAGGATTAAAATCCCCTCCTCCCAGAAATGTGCTAGATTATTTTCTGAATGCCATAGCTCACAGAGATTCGCATTTCTTTAACAAAAATCAATTCTTAAGTTACATTTATAGGAAGAGATTTCAGGCTGGGCTTTTTACTCTCTCTCTCTAGCTGGAGAAGATTTTACACAAATTCATATCTTCCTTCTCCTTACCTCCATTTC
Organism: Eopsaltria australis; assembly: GCA_034509425.1. NCBI lineage: Eukaryota > Metazoa > Chordata > Aves > Passeriformes > Petroicidae > Eopsaltria > Eopsaltria australis. Next base: position 3,142,615 of record JAVTVJ010000242.1, read on the forward strand.
TAAGCCAGTCATTGATCCTTTAGTTATTTAGGGAATAATATGACCTTCTTCTTGACTATTAATTTTCCTCACCTCAATGACCTCAGTAAGATTAGATTGTCACCTTCAGCTGTGGCAACTGAAAAAAAAAACGTTTTTGTTATCATATCATACTGGTTTCAGCTGGGGTAGAGTTAATTAACTTCACAGTGGCTGGTATGAGGTTGTGTTTTGGATCTGTGCTGAATGCAGGGTTGATAATACTGAGATGTAGATATTTTTTGTTATTGCTGAGTAGGGCTCACACAGAGCCAAGGCCTTCTCTGCTTTTCTGCTGCACTGGTGAGGAAGTTGGGAGTGCATGGGAGGTTGAGAGGAGACACAGCCAGGACAAGTAACCCAAACTGACCAGAGGGATGCTCCAGGCCATGTGGCATCATGCTCAGTGTATAAATTGGGGAGAAGAAGGAGGAAGAGAGAGGATATTTGAAGTAATGGTGTTTGTCTTCCCAAGTAATTGTTACTTTTGTAACTAGCATGGAGGTTGTAGGAAATGCAGTAAGCTCAAAATTATTATGTTTTAACATTTCAGTATTTTTAGGGTTTTAAGTTTTGGGTTTTATTTTTACATGAGGAGTTATTTCAAAGCTGAATTCAGATAGCCAGTATAGTAACACTCCAATGACATTTCATATTATTGCTTCGCTTAATTTATCCATAGGAGGCAAATATTTTCTTTAGTTATTTAACTTCTTGTGGGAAGTTAAATATCTACAGAATATGTTAAAAAGGCTCTAAATACAGTTTGACTGCGTTACATGATTTCTATTAGGTCCCTCCCCATTATCTGTTTCTCTTTGGATCTGATAATATTCCACTTGTTTTGGGTAAGTATTTTAGCATTTCATTGCAGAATGGAAAATATTGGCATAACTGTCTTCTTTTTTTTTTTTTTTTTATAAGACAGAGGTAATAACTTAGACTAAACCTCTTTCAATTGAAAATCTTTGTAGTATGACCCTATTGGACGGTGAAATACAGCAGACTGAAAAGAGAATATATTCTTGCTAGGAAACTTGTAGGGACTAAATGCAACAGCAGAAGGGTTTTGAACCACAAGCAAAATTACTATATTGAAAAATCCATCTAGACAAGTCTGAGAAATACTAGTGAGCATTACTCGCTCCATAGTGAAGATTAAAACTAACATGCTGTTATGCATCAAATATATTAAAAGCAAGAAACCAAAAGCTATGAAAGGCACAGGCTTCATCCTGACTATTTGTACAGGATATTGGAAGAAAAAAAAGAAAGGTTGAAAGAAATCCTGGAAGAAAGAGTGGAAAGGAAGTTCAAAACTGAGGCTGCTCACAAATGTTTCTGTTTTTCTCTTTTCATTAACTTAAAAAACAGACATGAAAGTAAATCTGAAGAGAAACTATTATTTTACCAAAGAAACCTTACAAAATCTTTACAAGCTTTGCAAAAACTCCTGTTTGTCCTTATGAACCCAACAATTCCAGAGTTTCTTTACTTAATTTTAATGCCTTAGACAAAGACATTAAATGAGTATATACACAGTTAGATATAATGTTTCTGGGAGATCAAATCCAGTTTTTGAATAATCAGATCAAAGACATGGTATTATGTAATCAGTTGTGTGAAATGAGATGGAAAATTAAATTATGTGGCTTAAACACTGCCTTCTAAAACTTGGGTTTGTCTTATGGTTTACTAGATTATTTGAAAATTCATTAAGGAAGACCAGTGATACCATTATTGTCAAAGTTCTGCTCTTCCTTAAGTTCTCTCAAATAGTTTGTTTTCTTCATCTATCAGGCAGATTAGCCACAAATCTTATTTTTCTATTGTCAATCTATAATCTTTATCTGATTTTTCTTTGTCTCGGCAGAATTGCCACTCACTATGGGCTGCTTCATAGGAACAGATTTTCTCCTGGACAAATTGACTGTGATACTGTCTTTAGTTTCCTCCCATCTTGTACATTAGTTTTATGTCATGATAAAACAACACTTATTAACTGTGTATTGTTTTTCACCTATGGAGCTTTCAGAACACATAAGGAGCCTGGAAGTTTTATGAAACAGATGATTTTACTCATTCTACAGTTGTTTTTGTTATTTAATCATATACTATATATTATTTTTTATTAGTGCCTATTTGCTGAAAATTCAGAGACTATGTCTGCAAGATTTGCAAACCACTAGTACACAAGTTCATAATAATTATTGTGAGATTTCTTCTTAAAATCCATAGCTGCAGCATTATTGTCAGATGTGGACAAGTTTTGCCAAGAATTTGAGCATTAATCAGCATTTTTTGTGGGTGGATATAAAAAACAAAAGAGTTTTGTAGGCGTAAACAGAAAAATCACATTTTTCTCTGAACAGCTGTATAATAGCCACTTTTAAAAGCTAAATAGTAAACACAGAAGGAAAGGGTTTCACACCATAGAATGCAAGGCAAAATATTTCTGGCTTCCATATTGTGGGAGTTATTATGGAGCAAAAAAAAAAGCTCAGTAAAAATCGTCTGTGTGCTTGGACAGCTGACACTTCAAGAAATAAGTTAGAAATCAAAATCCTTTTCAGAGCCACGCTAGTTGCCAACAAGATTTAGAGATTTGGAACTAATTGAGGAGTACTCACAAATACTTTATAATCTACAGCTTGTCATATGTATATTTTGTAAAAGATTTCTCTTAATAAATATTTTGTGCTGTATGTAAAAATCTGAGTTGTTTTTAAATCCTGAAATCATATTTACCTCAAAGTTGATATATCATTCCTTTGTATATGTAATGTGTAACCATAATACAGAGTTTATAGATAAGGATGGTGCCTTTTATTGATCAGTTATTATTGCTGAAAAACATTGACAAGCTTCTGAATACAGAATATTTCTTCATATCTGAAACAGAAAAGGCATCCTTCAAGCACAAAAAAAACCCCTGAAAAAGAATTGCATAGAGTATCAGAAATATCAATTCTTTGAGAAGAAAGATAACTGGCAGTTACCATTAGGGGAGGTATTAATGAAGAGTGGGAGAAAAGAGTCATTCTACTATGTGTGTTTGGAAAAAAATAGTTGCAAATCCTGATTCGGAAACCTAACGTGGATGTGTATCAAGGATATTTTTCACTGTGGAAACACTTTGTAATTTTGACACAGTTGCAAAATACCCATATAATGAATACATTCTAAACCCCATCTCAATTGTTGCCTTTTCCCCCAACCTGGAAAAGAAACTGGAGGTAATATAAAAGGGGATCTTTATTTTGAAGGTCTTCAGGAGCAGTTATGGAAAGGTGTCTATAAAAGCCCCCCCCTCCAGGGCTGAGTACCTATTTGTAGCTTTTAGGAAATTAGCATAATTGGTTAAAAGCACCAATTAGGAGGACAAGTGGTGATTCAATTCCCCCCCAGGTCCAGCCCCTTCTCTGAAGCCCCCCTGTCAGCACTGGCTGTATTTTGTTTATGAAAAAGTACCTCAGAGTTGTTCTCGGCCTTGGTTCCCAGGAAGAACTGAGATAGGACAGGGCCTTGCACCCCCCTGGGGCTTGGAGCTCTGGAATTTTTTTTGTCTTTCTGCTTAGGGAAAGGCCATGGAAAAGTACTGGAAAAGCTAGCTATTAATACAATAGGCTACAGAGCTACAAATACATGTGCAGAGAGTACAGAGAATATATAAAAGAAAAAAGGCAGAAACCAAACGGCATCACAATAAGACAGTGTGGTAAGGTGCTTTGCCTTGTGAAATACCTCCCATTAAAAAAAAAACAAAGCTGTCATATTACTAATTGTATCTCTCTCTTTAACATCTAAAGCTTTTGCCAGACACAAGTAGCTGTTACAGGTTTTGGTTTTGATTTTCTGAAACTTAAGCATTCAATAACAAAAAATTATAAATTACAAATTAAACATTAGACAGAAATATTAAGGGAAGTTTTATTGTCCTGTTGAAAGGGAACATGAAAAAATTTCTTCTTCTTGGTCCTGGTCTTTTGTCAATGATTTTTTGACCTCCTGATCCCTTCTTACCTGATACAACTTAATTGATGTAATGAAAAATTTGGCCTCTATTTTAGGCTTGACACCAGAATTTTGTAGTTGCTATATTGCTGTCTTCTGTTCTCAATGACTTTTGGAGCAGACTTCTTTTATCGTCCAATGAGTCTTGCTAGTAATATGCTGAATGTCCTCAAGAAATACAAACCCCATCAATATAGAAATTTAAATGTATTTTAATTCTTGTCATTTATTTATTAATAATTATATTATTTAATTAGTTTTTATTATTTATTTATTTTGGGTTTTTTTACATTTCTCACAAATTGACCCCGGCATATTAATAGAATTATATAATCATAGAATCATTAAAGTGGGAAAAGACCATGAAGTCCAACTGTCAACCCAGCACCACCACCATGTTCACCACTAAACCATGCCCTCAAGTGCCATAGCCACACATATTTTGAACACTTCCATGGCTGGCAAGCCCACCACTTCCTTGGACGGTCTGTTCCAGTGCTTTACAACTCCTTCTGTGAAGAAATTTTTCCTAGTATCTAATCTAAACCTTCCCTGGAGCACCTTGATGCCATTTCGCTGGGTTCATACTGTCTCTAAAGACATCTGATAAAGACTTTTTTCTTGTAAAACAAAACGCCACTGAGAAAAAAAATTACAGAGCATCAAAAAATATATGATGTTGAGAAAACAGGAAATATGGGTTTCCTGTGTTCTTTCTCCTGCATGATCCACTACTGGGACTTGATTTCATTCACATTGGTGAATAGGTATTATGCAATTGCCCTTTTAATGCCCTGTAAGAGATTAACAGTCAGTGCATGTGGGACTGTGTTAGTACGTGATTGGCGCTATGTTTGCCGATAGTGAGATGCTCAGAGCAAGTGTGTAATACTTACTTTCAAGTATCAGTTCCAGTTAATTTTGATTTCCATGGATTGAGCTGTTTCAACATGAAAGGTTGAAGTCAGTAGCTAAGGTGTGCAAGGCCAGGAATCAGATCTACTCAGAGTCAAGCAAGGAGGAAAATAAATCATGGCCTCAAAAAGAGAATGTCTATGTGCTACTTCCTGACTGTGGGATTTACCCAAGAACTGTAAAGTTCAGTTTTGGCTGCTTTAATTCAGACTTCCACAGTTCAAGTGAGACTGTGGTTTCTGTTCTGAAATCAATGGATAGGGGTTTTTTGCTTAACCTGTCAAATTTTATTTAGGATTTTTGGAGCTTCAGTTTGGTCTATGTGGCAAAGCTTGTTAGGTGTGAAGAATTTCACCTGGATGCTCTCTAATCTCACTGGAAAAATAGGGTAGCAGCTAAGGAGTGTTTTAAAGATGGAAGTGCATTTTTAAAGAGATGGATTGGTCCCAAGTGATTTGGAGGATCATATTCTTTTCAGAGAAAATGCATTGCTTTTGAGTCACTTCTCAGCTGTACTCAGGACTTTGACAGGCCATAAACAAACTTCTGATTCTTCCTGGCTAGCCTGAGTGTCTGTGGTAGAGTCCTAACGGGTAAAAGAAGGAAAAAGGAAGAAAACTAGTGTGCAAAATCCCTCCATGGCTTGTTAAGGTTAGCATACTTTGTATTTTAGGATTGGAAGGAAATTCCTTTTAAAAATAGGTACATAATTTCTTTACCTTTTCTTCACAGTAGAGAACCATGGAATTTCTTTATAATTCTGCCCTTTAAATTAACAGGAAATAAATTAGGTCATTATTCTAAAAATTAGGGAATTATGTACAAATATTGATATTTGTGTTGTGCTGGATATTTGTTGCTTACAGGATTCTTTCTCTTTTTGTTTTGAGTGTCTTAGTGAAGATATTATATCAATTTTTTTTGCAATAGGCAGAGTATTGTTCTTAAAATGACTGGTTTGATTCCTATGCGAAGTAAAGTGTATAAGGAAGAATATCAGAATCTGGTACTGACTTATCAAAAAGTGAAAATGTATGGGAGTATATTAATTTTTCTTCTCTTCTTTAGCTATAATATTTCTGTATTTTAATATCTTGTCATAAACCATATTTGGGATTCAATATATTCTGCAGTGATAAAAAATTAATTATTATTTACTAAACATGCCTTTGTAGGTGGCATGAATTATCATGTTGGCCTGATCACATTGTATGAGTACTGAAAAATTGCATTTATGTGTTTATTTATTTTGTATTTTCAGGTAGAGATTGAAAACTTGGACTATCATTACTTTCTGCCTTTGTTCTTTGATGGGCTTTGTGAAACGGAATTTCCATATGAGTTTTTTGCTCGTCAAGGAGTCCATGACATGCTGGAGCATGGTGGAAACAAGATTCTTCCTGTTGTTCCTCAGCTAATTATCCCAATAATAAGTAGGTGAACATGTAGAAGAAAAATCCATAAATTGTATTTATATGATGTAAATTTTTGAAAAGTTCCTTATTTAGCTGTAAAACATGACAGCCTGAATATCACATGAAGATTAGTGCAAATGTGAGTAAATTTTAAGATATAAGGCCAGAAAGCTTATGCCTTCAATCACCTGATATATGCAGTATTTCTGAAGAATAGACTCTCTGGTTAGTGTTTTTCTTATTACAGGGTGGGTCTTTGGAAATGTGAAGTGACATATTCTATGTTGATTTTATATATTTATTATGTAAATCCTCTACTGTACAGACAGATCCATCTAAAATGCCAGGAGTAATCAACAGATGGCATTTTAAAAATATTACTTTTAAAGGTTTTGTACATTAAAACACAGGTTTTTTGTAGAAAAATTTTGTAAGAGTAATTTATTATTTTAACTCAAATGTAATATACTAAACTTCAAGTGTACTATCACTAAACTTTATTTTGTTGATCCACCTAGTCTTTTGGATGTATTGTTTTGTCCTTTCCTGTTTCTTTAGGTCGGTACCTTGAACAGATTATTCTGAAGCATCATCCTTCTCTAGTTAGTTATGGTGATTCTTAAATCTGCATGCTACACCTATACTACTAGATGCTTATGTTTGTTAAACTTGGCTTCTCTTTTATCATTAATCATTAATGATATCATTACTGTCCTTTGTGCTGTCCATGAGACAGTTCAGCTTTTAATACAGTTTTGTGAAATGGAAAGTGAATGTAGTTTGGAATGTGATATAACAGAAATAATTGTGTGGGAAGGGTCAGAATTGTGGTTTTTTCATTCAATTTTTCTCAATTTAAAAGGATTGATTATAGATGTCACTATCTCTATCTTACCATAATTTTGAAAATGTCAAAAGGAATATATAATATTCAGAATATTTACTCTGTGACACTTAAGAAAGGTTATGAAAACTATGTTACCATTTTATCACTCTAAAAGGGAAACACATAAAGAGTGTATCTGTATTTCCAATGCCACCCAAGTATATTTACACTAGTATCATTTTTTTTGATAGCTGAAATAATTTCTTCAGAAAAGACTTCAAGTTTAGGACAGCACTTATGTAGTTAGGATTTAAAAGTCTTTCTGAGACCCGAATCTAGCTTAGATATAATTACCTGGAAGCTTTAGCTATTACACAGCATTTAGAATTAGAAAGAGACTGCTAGGTAAGGGTATTTGTATGGGTTTGATACATAGTCTTAAATCAAGTCAAAATTTATAGTGCTGGAACACATTCAAGAATCTGCTAGCTAAATTTAGTTGTTGGTTCTACTTTATTTTATTCTAAAGTGCTTATTATTTTATTTTCAAAAGGTCCTGTATCAGCTTTAATATGTGAATAGTCTAAGTGTTATCAATGATGAAGGCTTCTTCCTAATTAAAGCCCTACCAATATTAAAAGAAGACACCACCATCTCCAGGAGTCTTAAAATGTGTACTTTCAAGGATTTTGAAATTTGCTATGACTTTGTGTAATACAGCAGTTTAGTCATAGCTATACATTTCTGTGACTCAGCTGCATCCCCAATAAACTCAACTATGTTTTACACAGATTACTGTCTCTAAAATGTCCCACTGGGTGAGTTATTTCTGATTAACCAGTCTTCTTCTAGACCACTACCATATTTCTACTGTGAAAGAGTGAATCAATTGATTGTTAGGCAAGGTAATATATATGATTGAGGGGAAAAGGCTAAAAGAAAGACAGAAAAACAACTCTACAGATAGAATGCTCTTAAAAGCAGTTTTCTCTCCTGCATGATCATCAAAGGGATATTTTAGTAAAGACCTAAATGTTCTCAAAAAACATTTTAGATTAAATATTAGAATTATGTATTATATTTTAATGATTTAAGGACAAATTTGTCTTCCAGCCATCCTTGCTTAAAGTTCACACATTTGAACACTATATCATTAAAAATGAATATTATATTATTAATCCATCTGTGGGTTATTGTTAGCCCAAATCCTTTCAACAAAATTTTTTCCAGGTAAACAGGCAGTGACTAAAAAAAGGTAGACAGTTGAAATTAACAGGCCCAGGTTCTCTTCTAAAATACCTGGAATATGATTAAAATAATAAAGAAGAATGATCTTTAATTGAAAAATAATTCCTTATTTTTGGTTGTCACACTGGAAGGAACTTATTTTACTGGAAATTCAGTGGAAGAAAAAAATCCCTCAGGTTGGAGGCATTAATTTCTCAGAGAAAAAAATGTTCAAAATTTATTTTGATTTCTCAAAATATAAACTCAAAATATATTTTATCTTGAACTGGAAAAATATTATAAAATAGTTTATAAATATAGTCATTGCAAGCTTAGAAGAACCAAATTACTTGTATATGTCAAACTTGTAAGGAATCCAACTAAAAATAAATAAAATGCATAATCAGAAAATGAGATTACCTAAGGTATAGGGCTTTTCTGCTCCCTTTCACAGTTGTATGCAAACCCATTTTCTAAATTATTTAAACCTCAGCAAAGATATCTAAATTGAGATATATGGCAAATGGCAAACTACTTTGCAGCAGTATCATGAAAGTTCTGATGCACAACACACAGCCAAATATCTTCTTTTCCAGAAAGTTCCATATTGTTGTTTGCACATTCCAGACAGGCAAAAAAGCAGAAGAAGGAGGCTAATTTTCCCCACATCACAGATGGCATTGGTGGCAGAGAGCTGAACAGAACCCAGGCACAGCCCCTGGAGTAGCAAGCAAAGATGTCTGTAGGTTACATGAGAGTTCCCTTATTTTTAGGAAACAAAGCAGTCTGTCTAGCCTTTCCATGTTTTTCTCTGTGGTCATTATAGGAAGGTAAAATTCCTTTCGATATTCATTTTTGGGGCAAATTATTACTTTTACTATTACATTTGCCATAACAAATGGATAAGAAGAGCCGTAAGTCTTTTAGCTTGCTGTTGTTAGGTTTCTGCAACTCTCAGATTCCTGACTGCAGGGTTCCCCAATGTCCTCTGCATGAGACACATGTGCATACATAAACACTGAGGGAACCAGAAGTTTCTACACTTTTGTCTATTATTTCTATGAGTAACATCAGGGAATGCAGCACCATGTGTGGAAGCACCTCTTCTCCTTCCAGAGGCAGCAAGCATGCTACCATTCCTGCCTGGGTGCAGCATGTCACTTTTCAAGGGACAGTGCTAGTGAGGTCCTTCAGTCTTAAGTTTTGGTAGAGGTAGGGGATGGAGATCCATGTGGGTGATGTGGTGGCTGGGGGCTGCCTTGGGCACAGTGTTCATGTAATGATAGACCTTTCAATTATCAGAGAACTAAGGAGACAGGTCAGCAGAACTGCTGCCTTGGACTTGGAGAGGGCAGACTTTGGCCTCTTCTGGAGCATGTTTGATGGAGACTCTTGGGAGGCAGTCCTGAAGGGCAGTGGCATCCAGGAAGGCTGGATGTTCTTCAAGGAGGAAGAATCTTAAAGATTCAGGAGCAAACTGTCCCCATGTGCTGAAACATGAGCGAGCAGATGGGCCTGACTGAACACTTGTCTGGAATTCAGGGGATAAAAAAGAGTTTATGGCCATTGGAAGAAAGGGCAGGCAACTCAGCAAGACTAGAAGATCATCATAAGGTTATGCAGGGAGAAAATTAGAAGTCCCAAAGCCCAAGTAAAACTTAATCTGGCTACTGCCAAAAAATATAATAAAAAGTGTTTCTATAACTATATCAGAAGCAAAAGGAGGGCTAAGGAGGGGTTATCTTTTGCTAATTGTTGGGGGAAGTACAATGACAAGGGATGAGGAAAAGGCTGAGGTACTTAATGCATTGTTCCCCTCCATCTTTAGTTGTAATACCAGTTATTCTCAGAATACCGAGAATACCCCTGAGCTGGAGATAGGGATGGGGAGCAGGATGAAGCCACCATAATCCAAGGAGAAATGGTCAGGTACCTGCTGCTCCACTTGGACAGAGACAAGTCTATAGCATCAGATGGGATCCATCCAAAAGTTCTTCCTAGGAGTCTTTGGACAGCCATTTCCACTTACGTGACATACTCTGCATGCCTAAAAATAAGGTTTCTCATCACCTGGGAAAGCTTCTACAGACCAGAAGTAGTATTCCTGGGAGTAGGTGCAATTCATTTGTTAAAAATTAAAAAAACAATGATTCCTGTCAATTATTAATTTTTATATCCCCTAATTAATTGTGTGAGTATGAATTATTATTTTTTTAATTTGTAATAATTCATAAAATTGAATATAAATATTCATTCGTGCTTATATGCATGACATAACTATTGTACTGAAAATTGCCAGTGTTAGTGATAACTTCCATATTACTTCAGTTAGCTATTATTTATGTGTTTGAAAAGTTAGTAGTGAATAAATCTATACATTGGAAGCCCAAAACTTCCCCTTCCAGTCACTCTTTTATGAAAATGAATAATTCCTGTTTCTCTCTAACAGAGTGTTTTCCTAACTGAGACTTGGACCCAATCTTTAAAATTGTGTCTGTAGGTCTCTCTTTGCTAAAGCAGCCTTAGAACATCTATCCACAGAAGCATAATTTGGAATAGCCAGCCTCTTTGCTGGAACTTAATGTAAGCATGCTGCATTGTTGGGCTTCCTGTCCACACATTATTATGCTCAGAGACAATAGGAAATTAAGTGCAACCTAGTGACTACAGTAAGGATTTTTGTAGAAAATAAGAAATATGGAATTCAGTCTGAATTTTCATTTAGCAGTACTCCTTTAACTTGGATGAGGTGTAATAGTACCTTTATACCTTGGGCTTTCTCTTTTCTAACAGTATGCTGTTTACAAGGATGCCAAGAGGCATGAAGGGAGATTATTTACTGGTTGATTTTTGAGAATTGTCTCTGTCCATTCACACAACCAATCTGCCCTTCCCTTGCTTTGAAGATCAAGCTCTGATTTTTAACACTCAGCAGGCATGTGATAAGCAGCAGAAGCAGATGGGGTACAGTGCATTTGCTTAAAGAGATGGAAAAACTGAAATTGCTCCTTTGTGAAAATACTACTTTATTCCCTATGAAATGGCATTCCTGTGCACTGATAAAACTCAGCACTGGAAATACTGAATCGTAGAATTGTAGAGTCATAGAATGGTTTGGGTTGCAAGGAGCCTTTAAAGATCATCTAGCTCCAATATCTCTGCAATGAGTAGAGATATCTTCGATCTTATTACCTTCATTTGAAGAGGCAGTTCTTGAAGTCACTAATAACTCCTCTTCAAATTTTGTTGTGTTCTTTGCTACAATTTTTTCTAAATCCTTATACTTTGTTATGGTGTCTCAAATCACATATTTATATATTTCTGTGTTTATAAAACACAGTAATGAATAGAAGCTTATCTTTTTCAGTTCTGTCCCAGTGTAATGATGTAGAAGTCTACGTAAGTGGGCAGAACACTGGAGTATTAGACCAATATATAAGACCATACCAAATTTGACAACTGGTGACAAATTTATCCAGCTGCATAATTTCAGAAATGCTTTTATAAATAGATGGATTTTACAAGGAAAAACACCATACGTATTTCAAGCATGACTCATTTTTAATTACAAGAGAGAATGCTAAGTACTTGCTTTTAGTAAAATTAGAAGTAACAAGAGGTTTTTATGAAATATCTTAGTGTCATAAGATTAGAAGCATGACACTGAAAGCTAAGAGAAAAATCTAAATAGGCTAGAAAAAATCTTTTTTCCCCTAGAATGTTTTTCTTTTGAAAAAAGCCTACAAGGTTTGTTTGTGGGGTTTTTTTTCTATAAACATTTGCTTCATTGTGCTGATTCTCAGAATAGCAGGAATTGTCAGTTGAATGAATAAAATGATCATGAAATAAATGAGTACAAACATACAAATACTAATTGTTGCACTAGAATGCATCTGTTGTCAACCTTTGCAGGTTGCCTTGCAGTTGTATGGTTCCATTGGCCCCAAATGGTACTTACTGAACATTTATTTTTCATTTGTTTGGACCACACCAGTATTATACAGGCAGCATGAGGGAATAATGAGCTGCATTCTTTGGGTTACTGAAGAGTCAGCACAAATTGTGGGAACAAATAACAATCAGACAAGGCAGTGTTTTATAACATCAGGACTGCAATCCATCTTTGGGATCTTTCTAAGCTGAGCTAATAAATGCCCACTTGCAATTCCCAACAGAGTATAGTTAAATTAAATTTGTCCATTAGAGGACTCCTTGCCCTCCCTCTACATTTTAGAAATTAATTCTGCTTTCTGCCTGTTGTTCTTTTTGCATCACAGCTGCACTGAACCTCCGTAACCGAAAGATCATCTGCACCACACTGAAAATCATCCAGCACTTGGTGGTGTCAGCTGAAATGGTGGGGGAGGCCTTGGTGCCCTATTATCGTCAAATTCTCCCAGTCCTAAGCATCTTTAAGAACATGAATGGTGAGTTATCCTAACAGACACTGTGCCTTTCAACTCCTAAGGCAAAAAGGGTCTTGAGGCAGGGTTAATTAACAATGTAGTTAAGATTTATTAGTGTATATAAACTCAAATCCATTTGGAGCTCTAAATAATGTAAACTCCCCCTCTTACTATTCCCTAAGGATGCACTGAAATTAACAATTTCATTTATTACTCCTTGCACGTACAGTTTATTTAACACAGTACAGAAGCAGTGAAGCAGTTCTATAATCTTCCAATAATTAAATTGTAAAGTTTGTAACAGTCTTGTGAATACATTAATAAACTGCAAAGGTTTTTTTCCTCCCTCCCTCCAACACATTAGTTTAGTCCAGCTGTTTTATTCAATTCTGTGCTCTCCACAAGCAATTTGCTGCTACCAGAAGGTTTAGAAAAGATTAAAAATAAAAGTAGAGATCAAACTAATTAATTTGAGAGTCGAGAGAGCTCCATGTTATAGTAGAATTTCAAGTTAGATAATATCGAGCAAAACAGTAAAGTTTGAAGTTATTGCACACTTAGCAGGTTTTAGTATAGAGACATTTAGAACTAATTTAGAAATTTAGAACTAATTTATATCTACAGTTAAGTATGTGTTTTCTTTGTAGTGCAGATCTTGCCAGTTTCAGTCTTTAATAACTGTGACTATGAGTTCTATATACTGTGAATACTTTTACGCCACAGTCACCAGTTGAAATCAACATGATGTATATTGCTTTTGCAAAATTAGTCTTTAAAATACTTTTCAGTAGTAAATCTATCTATAATTATTTTCAATTATCTACAAAGATACTGACTAAAATTTCTCTTATTGACTTGTGGCCATATAGATGAAAAGAAATTAATTCCTCATGAGCTTTCAAAAGAGGGTTTTCATGAAATTCATGGCATTTTAATAGTTCTCTGCAGGACTCCTTCCTATTATACTTTCTGTTTGCATTACTACAGAATATAATACCTTATATTCACTCTTTAGTAAGTATAAGATTCAAATCAGATTGAAAAATGCCTGTTCAGAGACTGACTTGAAGGTACAAATGAAATTCACATTTTAGATCCATTTAAATACATGTACATCTCTGACTTTGCTTTATTTAGTGAGAAACATTCAGTAACATGGAATTCCACAAATGCGAGTTATTTCTGATGACAGCTGTGGCTTTCCAGAAGTGTGGGATGAAAGGTTATGAGTGAAATCTGTTGGCAGAACTTAAGCAATTTCAGTAGGGCTTCTTATGAATTGGAATATTTCCCCTTAACAGATCTAATTCCAATATCTGGCACAAAACAACACTGTAAAAATGACTCTCATTGATTAATGAATATACCACACGTGCTTTTTTCCAAATTTCAGCCTGAAGTAGCCCATAAATTCTCTTGACTGGGCTTCTCTACAGTGATTTCAGATGAATAATAGGGAAAGCTCATGTGTAGCCAGGTACATAGCTTGGCAAGGCATTAAACACAATCTAAATATATCTTCAGCTTTGATTGTATTGTGAGCAAAATAAAATGTATTTTCAACATATTTGCATGAGATCTGTGCTCTGTGAATCTGCCCCTATATGAAACTACACTAAATCATGATATTTGACATTTAAGAACTAGAGCCCCAAAAATAAATGAAAAGTTGTAGTCCAAAATGAACTGATTTTATTAAGTCAGTACTTTTTTAGAAGTAAAAATTTTGAAACTTTAGTATTACCAGGATTGAAACAGATGCTATTTGCAAGGCCTACCATGTAAAACTGCTCAACTGATTCAGTACTTATATGTGGATGATAGGGAATACCTCTCTCTCCTCCTTCCACACAAAGATTATGTTTCATTCCTCCTTCACTGGTGGTTGGCAGAAAATACAGGGTCCTTTCCTCCTTTTTCTATCTCACATAAGCTAATGGGCAGCTGAGGAGCAGGTGTTTGCTCCCAGTTACAAGGAAATTGCAGAGACTGATTTGGGCTATTTTCTTCACTGTTTATTGATACAGGTGAAAGATGGAGTAATTGGAGTGTAGGTTCTTCTTTTGTTATAGCTTGTGAAAGTAAGAACTGTGGTGCATCTTCCTGGACTTGTATGATTCGGAGTCTGTTAAGTCAGACACGGTGGAAGTTTATCCAGAATTAAGCTAAGTGGAAGAAGCCATGTTTTAGTCTTTGCCACCTCACTGGATCAGTATCTATCCAGTAAAAGGAACTCTTTCCCAAATTCAGCATCTGTGAATACCACTCCCAGTAAACAATCTTATAGTCAAGAGCATATTAAAATTTTTTTAAAAGTATTATTAAGAAATTAAGGTCAACTTACCTTAAGTTCAGTTCACCTGGTGACTAA
Organism: Eopsaltria australis; assembly: GCA_034509425.1. Classification (NCBI taxonomy): domain Eukaryota; kingdom Metazoa; phylum Chordata; class Aves; order Passeriformes; family Petroicidae; genus Eopsaltria; species Eopsaltria australis. Next base: position 3,157,807 of record JAVTVJ010000242.1, read on the forward strand.
TTTAGAACAAACCAAAATGATTCTTCATGCAGTGTGTGATGTGAAGCTCTGGAGCTCCCAACCTGAAATTCTTTGGATACAAAAGGTTTACATCAATTAGGTGGAGGGTCAGAAATGTCATAAAAAAGAGTATATTGCTTGTTTAATAAAACACGTCATTGCTATTGGTAATTTTTGTAAATTATAAAATAGGAGAGCATTAATGGAAAATAAATCACAAGTCTTAATCATTGAAAGCATATAAAACTTGTTCACCCATCTGAGTCACAAGATACAGGTTTAAATAAATCAATGCAATCTATGTTTTAAATGCCAGGGGGAAGATCCAAGCCTCTGGAGGCAGTCTGTGTGAAAGCCAGAGGAGTGGGTTCCATGAACTTCTGAAGGGTCTTGTTAGTGAGCAAAGGGCTTTTTGGTGCACAAAGCATATTTGGTGTGTCTGAATTTGTGCCCTCTCTGGAACGTAGGCCCTGACTTTCAGTAGATGTTTCTTTTCCCTTGGGTCCCCGAGTGCCCTGTTGCAGAGCATTAAGACATAAAAGAGCAAAGTTCTGCTGGTGATGCTACCACTTGTGTCTTTATTGGTGGAGACAGGGAGAGCCCTCTCACCATCTGGTCAGAGGGTGCTCTGAAACAGGGTTGAAGCTTTCTGTTGAAACTGTTAGCCAGAGACACAATGCTGGCAGGAGAGCAAGAGAAAGGCAACATGAGTTTATTCCAGTGACTGAGAAAGAGGAATACTGCTGAGATACAGGAGCTGTTTGTCTATTTTCTGGAAACGGGGGGGGAAACTAAAAGTCTCCAGGCAAGCTTCCCAACATAGGGATTGTTATACAAATTTGCTACTATATAAGATAGGAAACTAAAAATGTCGCGATAGTGCTCACTAAGTCTTATATATACTCTGTAATGCCACTGTAGTTTAAATGTGTAAGGTAAATGTACTCCTACAAAATTCATTTAAACCTTGTGAAGAGGGAAAGAACATTCTGTATAGACTCAAATGGAAGTATTCATTTGCATCACAAAACCCTTTCTTTTTGTGTGTCTTATTTTCCAAGCTCTCTTTTATAAATCTGTGAATTATGTGGGGTAAATACAATTTAAAAACAAATACAGTGTTTGTTCTTTTATGAAAGTAGATAGAAGAGGAAAAAAAAGAGAAAACAAAGGGCAAAAAAGGAGTCTTCAGAGCCTGGAATATGCTATTAGGGTGCATTTATGCCAAAATGATGTCTGAAACAGAAACCTATTCATTAAAAGGATTAGACTGATAGGAACAGCAAAATTCTCCTGTTGGATTTACCTGACCGGTAGATGAAAATTTCATTTATTTAGTTGGACTGCTACTTTTATGTTATCAATTTATATTATTTGGTATAGTCAAGAGCAGTTTTGCAGATAAAATGGAGTTAGATGAAACCAAAATATTATTTGGATTAACAAGCCTCAAAGAGAGAAGTGTGAGGTGCCACTGCAGTGTGGAAGGTACCTCTCCAGCATAATAATTTCATCTGTGACTTGTTACAGTCACTGTGTGGTAAACAGTGGAAGTAGGGCAGACTGGAGCCTAAGTTTATTTTGGCTCCAATAAAAGTGCCTTGACACTATCAATAACTTAAAGCTAACGTAAACTTTGGACAGTCTCTAGCTATGTAGCCAGTCCTTGAATATAAAATTTTAGAGGTATGACTGAGAATCCCTGATGTAGTTGTATTGTAGCATTCAAACAAGTGTGCAGCCACAAAGCAGAATTATACTGCATGCTTTACGGCACCTGAACTTCACTTGGGAAAAAACACTCTCTTGTCTGAAAGGTACTTCACACACTTTGGAGAACTCTATTTTACAAAATGCAGTAATATGCATAGACTAAAGGAAGAAGCAGGACCTAAGTGTTATATGGCAAAAGCGAAAGATTTTACCTAGGGGTACAAGTCCTCCCTGTGTTGGAGTTCGAGTATTTTCAGAACTGCCTGTGTATTCCAGAGGCAGGGATGCTCCTCCAAGTGGTTCATAGTTATTAGTAAGAAGCAGCAATTATCCTTTAATGTGATTGAATATGCTCTAAAAAAAAATCTCTTGCCCAGAACATTTCAACTGTTTGCTTCTTCCTCTGGGAAATACAAAAGTCCTTTCAAAAGTCATTCCTGTTCTAAAATACTTTGCTTTTTGCCAACTCTGTGTTCAGAAATCGTGTTTCAGATTAACAAAAACCCACAAACAAAAAAACCCCAGATGTCTTGAACATCAGTGTATACAAAGTAATGTATTTGAGGTTCTCTTAATTTCTCCTATGAGCTTTGACATTACAGATTATTCTCAGACAACTTTTCTCAGAGTTCCAGTGCTACTAGCTTTAGCTTTTCTCTTTTTTTCTTTTCCTTTTAAACTGAAAATGGAGATTCCCAGAGAATTCCCAGTTGATTCATGGCTGAAATTTGCATAAAAACCATTTAATATCATAAGATTCTTGATAAAATAAGCCATGTTAGTATACAAGTAACATAAACTGTATTCTACATCTTGTTTTCACACTGTTCTTATGTTCCATTATGACACTTATTCTTCCAACTCCTGGGCATATTTTGCAAGATTGTCATTATTTCTAAGCTTTCTTTGAATTTCATCAGTTATAATTTCTGAAATTTGAAGACAAAGATTCTGATGTGGCTTTAAGGTTACACATTTCAAAGGAGTAAGACCACCATGACAACACAAATCTGAGTGGAAAAAACTAGTTTTGATACATTTTATGTTTTTTTTACTGTATACCTTCAGCACAAGAGGATTCAGAATGTTCTGATTCATCAATTTTTAAGGAAAAATATTGTGGTTTTCCCAAATGGCATCTGACAGTAAATCACCTTTTAAAACAGATAAAGACAGATTAATTGCACTCCCAAAAACGTTATTATCATACTGGTGAGAAGCAAAATATATTTTTGCCATTCCCAGCTGTGATTAATGATATTATTTCAACAGGCTTTCTGTGAATTATAATTCTAAGGATATTTATTTAACAAATATTCTTCAATGTTTTTAAGAACATCAGAACATTTCTTGTCTATGACATCTGCTGATGATCTTTTAATGGTATTTTTCAAAAATGTCTCAAGTTTTTTTGTCAAGAATCTCATCTTGAAAGTAAAAGTCTCACAAAATAATGCTTTATATTGCAATTGAATAAGCAGGAAAGTGATCCTCAACCTTTATCATCTGTTGCCTCACCTTTTTTTGCACTGATCAATCTCATTTTATTTCAATGACCATTCTTACATACGGAGCAACAAAAAACTCGCTGGAACTCTGAAGCACAGAATTGGAAGTTACCAGGATCCACCTGTATTGGACCATTTGTTGTTTTATTATCTTCAATACAAACCATGTGATTTTAAGCTGATTATATAGTAAACTTCTAATGTGTAAGCAATACTCAGGTATTTTCTAACACATTGAGAGAATCATCACACTTAGATCGTAATTGCTGGGTAATTTCTAATTACTATCTAATTTCTTAGCTGAAAATACAGCACCAGTCTGTGCAAAATGAAACTGATTCAGCTGTGATTAAATGGAAGCTATTCACACTTAGCACTTACTTTTAATGCCTTAATAGTCTAATTAATTCAGCATCTTGAATTTTTGATAAAAGAAAAATTAAAAGCTTCCCATGTCAGAGGGTGATACATTACATCCAATATTTTCTTTTTCCCTTTTCAGTTTTTAATTTTTTGGGTATTATGACTCAAGAAAATGAGTTTTCTATTGAATGAAAAAGATGGTGTGTGTTAGTTAGGACTTTTGAATTCACAGAAAATTAATGGTCAAGTAAAATAGTAGAAACATTAAATTCTTCCTGTGCTTCAGTAGAAGCATCTGTAAAATGGATATTACCTGAAAGGGCTTATAGGCCTCAATCAACATTTTGTTTGGCGATTTATCAGAGCTTTCACAAAGTATCAGAAGCGTGGGTATATATGCCAGTGAAACATCATTTTCATAGAGTTAAGAATTCATATCATGCTTTGCTTTAATACTTTTGTTCGATTTGTGTTCCTTTAGGAAATAATTACCTTTGGAAATACCATGTTTGAGGAACATTTGGACATTCAGGACTAGACTTGTGCAGAATTACAGTAACATCTGTATGTCTGTTTATAGTGGATGTGAATACCTGTCTTAATATCAGCAGGTGTGTATCTGGCCTCCAAATGAGACAAGGAAGTATTCAAGTTATGTGAGAAATCCATAGTGGAAGCATGCTTTGAGCAAATCTAATGCATAGTTGTAGTACTAACATCAAAACACAATATGCATAGTAATTTTAATTTCTTTTGCTTGCAGCTTTATTTCTGGCTTGTTTGGCATTGGGTTGGCCAAGAAGGCCAATGGCATCCTGGCCTGTATCAGCAATAGTGTGGCCAGCAGGACAAGGGCAGTGACTGTCCTGTACTCAGCACTGGTGAGGCCATACTTCCAATACTGTGGTCCAGTTCTGGGCCTCTCATTGTAAGAAGGACATTGAGGTGCTGGAGTGTGTCCAGAGAAGGGCGATGGAACTGGGAAAGGGTCTAGAGCACAAGCCTTTTTGTGGCTGAGGGAGCTGGGGGTGTTTAGCCTGGAGAAAAAAAGACTTGGAGGGACTCTTCTTTGCTCTCTACAACTGCCTGAAAGGAGGCTGTAGTAAGGTGGGGGCTGGTCACTTCTCCCAAGTAGCAAGAAATAGGACAAGAGGAAATTGCCTCAGGTTGTGTCAGGGAAGGTTTAGATTGTATATTAGGGAAGGTTTAGATTGTATATTAGGGAAAGTTTCTTCATGGACGAATTGGATTGTCAATTGTTTCTTCATTAACAGGATTGTCAAACATTGGAACAGACTGTCCATGTCAGTGGTGGGGTCACCAACCCTGAAGCTATTTAAAAGACTTATAGATGTGGCACTTTGGGATATGATTTAATGGTGTACTTGATGGGGTTAGGTTAATGGTTTGACTTGATGATCTTAGAGGTCTTTTCCAACCCAAACAGTTCTGTAGTTCTATGCTATTTTCTAAAAATTAAAATGCATGTACAATTTTGCAGGCTGGAACTAGAGCCCACAGTTCTCAACTGCTGTTTGACTTGTGTAACTGCTTCATCTATAATTTCTTCTTTGGGTAGGAGTTCTGAACTCTTTGCTGAACCTAACCAAACCACTCCATAAGGGATGGTGCAGGCTGGCACAGATTCATCTAGAAAATTCTACCCACAGAATCAGCTAGTTCAGCACACATCCCAGTTTGGTGGAATTACATATCCATAGGTTCACAGTTCCCTAGCTGCACTGAGTAGATCAGAACTTCACCTGGTATTCTGCAATTCTGGTTAAAGGCCTTTAGTGTAGGATGGAGTAGAGTTCTGTACATGTGCCTGAACTTTTCATTTTCAATTGATTTGCTAAAATCAGCTGCCTATGGACTTCTTTGTCACTCTTCTCAGGCTCCTGGTTCAGTTCGCAAAGACTTGAGAAACCTACATTTGTTCTCTAGATATTAAGGCTTTCTTTGAATCTCTCTAGATATTAAGGCTTTCTTTGGATCTGCCCCTTACAAGGTAGATTGTTTAAAATTTGACTACTGTCCCTCCAGCTAGGAGTTATTCCTTTCTCCTGGGTAATTAGTTTCTGTTTTTCACACAGTTGGTTTGCATTTGGTTGTTGGGATTGAAAAGCGATTTCTTCAATTGGACTTGCACTGCCGACTTCATGTAGAACTATTTTCAGAGTACACACTAAATAATTCTGAGAAAATATATGATTTCTGCATAATTCTCTTTTTATATAAGTTTGAAAACAAATATGCCTTAAGTTTGAGGAGACATATGATTTCAGCTTGTTACATTTATTAAGGTGGCATATTTTTTATGTTAAATATACGTATGAAATCTGGGTTCACATAATAATTTGGAATGTATTATGTTTGTTTATTGCAGATTAATTAGTATTTCTGTTCTGAGAAAAATATTTCTGTGAAAGTCAGTGTGGGGTTGCCAAAATCGAGGAAATGTGCTCTGTACCTGGCTTTCTGTTCTGATATTAATCAAAATAAACCCTAAAACCAACAGGTAGTGGAGAGAGAGAAGCTTGGGAGAGAGGGAACTCCTTGTATGGATAACAATTTTCTTGTGGCATTTCTCTCTCACCCTCAAGGAAAACAGATTAAAGCCCCATATAATGGAATGATACCGGTGGGAACATAAATATTGCAGTGTGATTAAACCACCAAAATACTCAGGTGATTAAAGTGCTTCAGGTCTTTCAGTTATTATTCTGTTATATCATTTCATCTCATTTCAAGATGTTGATTTTTTCATCGTTTTTGAAGAACACTCTAGGCAACAAAATTGATTTTGTGAGGCCCATAGCTTTGCACTATTGATTTATTTTTTTATATTGCACATCCATCATCTTTGTTTTTAGACACTCCAGCAAAAATATGTATTCTTGTTATAACATCACCTGGCTGTCCCAATACTGATGCAATTAGCCCATGGAAATCTTTGTATCTTTGACAGGACTATACAAGCTCCAAGGTACCCTTTTGACTTTTCTTATTTGAGAATTAGATGAAGTTGATTAGACATTTATGATCAGAGCATTTGCTTCCTAATGTAATCTAATTCAAAAATTAGAAGCTTCAGCTAGGAATTATATTTTTTGGGGGAAAAAAAAAGTCGAAGCCAATCAACAAACCAAGCCAAACCAATCCAAACAAAATTCAAAACAAGCAATCCCCAGAACACCTGGTTTTGTGTTAAGACTTTCCACTTGTACACCATATTAGGTTCCCTGGTTTTTTTGCTTTGAAAACTTGATGCAACATTAAGCAAAAGGTAAGAAATGCCAAAGCTATCATTCAACTCTCTCTCTTTACTCTTTCTTTTGGGTATTATGATGCAGTTTCTAAGAAAAATAATGTGTCATGGTACATGAGAAGAAATTAAATCAATATATAATTAAGGATGTTAATAATTTTTCAGATTTAGCAGTTATTGAGCTATCCTCGAGCTCAGTTGACACATGACAGTGATGGGGTTACCTGTGCCTACTTTCTGCCTTTGATTCTCCAGGCAGTGATCAGAAACCCATTTAGAGATTAATGAAATGGGAAAGGACTTTGGCCTATATACAAAGCAGAGGTTGTCAAATGATACTGTACTTATTGTCTCCCTGCAAAGTGCCTTTTCTACTTCCATAGTGCTGGGTATTGGTTAAGGCATTGATATTCTGAAGTGATTTTCTATAATATCAACAGTAATTGTATACATTCTTTTTCACTCCCAACAATCTCTGTCTACTGATATGTTGTTTCTTGTTTTTTACTTAATGTTTGATTCTCAAAGACAGAAGCAGATGCATTTCTGATGTATTTGTATGGTTTTTTGATGATGAGTTAATAATCCATGATCCCTGACTAGTATTCTGAAGCTCTACAATAGTTCAACTACATAGCAATGATGTGACATTGAACTGAGCTAGGTTTTGTGATTTGAAATTAAATTTAAGTATAGTTTTGTATTATACATTATTCCTTATATTCCTCTTACTAGTATGTTAAAGTATAAGGTAGTAAAAAATTATGATCAATTTATTCTTTGATATACTTTAAGAGAGCAGAAATTCTAGTTAGACATAAAAATTCAGAATATTTCTGTAGCTAGCACAGTGTTAGGAAAATAATACAAATTTTAGTAAATAACCAAGAAATTAAACTGGACGCATAAAATGGAATTTTTTGTTCAGAGAGTGTTTTCCTGCAAACCTCACCTTCGTGTCTGCTTGTCAGACCTCTTTTTCCTTTTAGCATTTTTCCCCATTTTTCATTCATTTCCTAATCTCATTGTATTTTATATCGGCCTTACTTTTGAAGACCTTACTTTGGTTTTTATTTTTAATCCAATTTTGAGAATAAAAAATTCTTTCAGCTTTGCTGGTCTACTATTATTGTTAGTGTCTTTGTGTAGGAAAGAAAAGTCTTTCAGGAAATGCCACCAAAAGAAGTTAAATAAATTTTAAGAATTAACTTAGGAATTAACTCCTGCTCAAACAAAGCAAATAGGAGGGAGCATTACAAAGCTTTTTATGATGTCTATCCAGTATAACATAGTCTTAAATTGTGCATTTAATAAAACTAACCTCACTGAGGGAAGTATTATGCAAGAAAATGGTATAAATCTGTTTTGAAACTGAGAAAGAAAATTACCTAACCTTTTCATTGTAGAGGAAGTTCCTGAAATTACTGTAGCTAAGGGATATTTCTGTGCTGTATGTGAAGATACTTTCTCCTGAGGATTTTTTTTTTTTTTTCTTGAGATAGTTTTCCTTCTTGTTATCAGGTTAGTACTAAGAAATTTCCATCTCTTCCTTGCCATTGTCTCAGTTGTCCATCTGTATGCTGCGATTTGATAAGCAAAGTGAGTTATACTCCTCAGTCATGCTGGCTCAACTGAGTGCGCATGAGAGTAATGGAAGGAACCTATGCCAAGATACCTGGTTCTCTTTAGGTGGCTGTATTTTGGTTTAATGAGAGCCATATACTAACAAAAAGCTTTACTAATAAATATAAGAGTGTGATGTTAAATGCTGATCTGTTTTTTAAACAGTAGATTATATATTGCAACCCTGACTGGCAATGTAAAGAGACAAAATGTATTCAGAAAGGCTGGATATGTGAAAGTTTCATCTTTGGAGCAGCCTGTCTCCACTGTTTGCAGGGAGAGCCTGGAGAGGTTAGGCTTTTTAGGAGCAAAATTAGCTTTGGTGAGTACACTGTCCATGGGTTAGATTTCAGAGAGAAGCAGACTGTCCCAGTAGATTCATCTATCATCACAAAAATGCCAATTACAAATCAAAGCTAAGCAGTGGAGTGGTCATAACAGGAAAATCCTCAGAGATGTTCATGATTGCAACTTCAAAAAATGAATGTAAGGCATATGGATAATTTGAGTTGCAGTTGCAGTCTCTGTAATAAAAACATTATGTGGTATGCTATTTTAGCAGCAGCACAAATACTTATCACAAGCATTATGAAAAGACAGCTTCCCCGTGGCACAGGAGACGTGCTTGTTAGCCCCCAGAATCTCTTATTGAAAGATCTGAAATTGTCTGTATTTTCTTTCTGTTAAATTAACTCACACATACCTTATTTAACCACCTACTAGTAACACAAACAGTATGATGAAATCAGATATGAGAGTGTATGATTCTGTTGCCTTGGAATACTTTTTCTATTGTTTCTTTGATGTAAACAAATACTTGCCATAGGGAAGCCACTGTGTTATAGGCCCCCACCAAGAAAAGATCCAGCAAACTTAAATGATTGGTTGACATCCACATATTCCTATGTGAAAGGGAAAATCATGAACCTTTCATCCAGAATATTGCATGTGTAAGGATGGAACTAGGAAACACAAGAAGTGCGTGTGTGTGTGTGTGTGTGTGTGTGTGTGCGTGCAATTTTTTTTTTAATGAAGGCAGATCTATAGTGAAGATTGTGTTAAACTATTCTTCCAAGTAGCAATTCAAAGTTCTGTTGAGGACATGCAAAGATTATTTCCTATATTCTTGAAAACTAAACATAGGACCTCTTCTACATACTTTTATCAAACTTACAGAAAGTATTCTTGCTTCTCTGGCTGAAACTGGTAGGTAGTGAAGTGTCATTATTTCGTGTATGTAATCCCAGAGAAACCCATGAAACTCAAAGTAGGAGCAGAGACTTGTTTGTGGAGCCCAACTGGAGAACAAGAATTTTAAGTGTGCCCTTAATAATAAACAACTCCTTGTTAATTAGATTCCAAAATATTACATAACTTGAATGGGACATATAGTATAGGTGTATTGCAGATTTAAATATTAATAGTAGAATATATGATTATGCAAGAAGAGTATTCCAAGCCTTTTGCTTTTTTTTTTCAAAGGTTTTTATTTTTGGAAAATAATAAAATAAAAAAATCTTTATATTTACACTATAATATTATTAATGTGTCTTATATAATTAAGACACATGCAACATACAGGTTGCTATTTGTTTTTTATTCTGTCCTGATTGATAAATAAATATGAATTTAAATAATAATTCAGAGAGTCTGGAATGGTACTTTGTGAGATTCTGATTTTCAAATTTGAAATGCTGGTAATTGAGAGAAACTTGCTAGATCCCCATTTCCTTACTCTGGTTAGACATGAATGTTTCCTGCATTGCCTTCATAAAGTCATGTTCTTCAGTCTCTTTTGAACAGAAAAGGAAATTTAATTTTTGGTCCTCAAAAATGTAAAGTATGTCTCCTTGCTATATTATACAGAAATTAGCATATATTATTCATACACTATGTGATGTTATGCAGTACTACCAGCTTGATTTTTTCATGCTTAGTTTCTGTACTGAAAACAAGTAGTGACCATTTGATTTTTTCTCTGCAGCATTTAGATTCTGGCTGCAACAGAGACAATGAGGCTATATTCTTACAGCTAATTTGAAATACCGAGTTCAAGCACTGGTTCCCTGATCACCCGTGTTACTTAACTGTTTGCTCTGTGCCTGTCATGGATGTGGCCTGTTCTGAGTGGCACAACTGAGGCACAATTTTTTACCTATAAAGCATACACAGGATGATTCCTCCAGCAGACAGTGTGGGCAAAACTTTGGTGACCTGGGCACTTTCTTCCCCTGCCATTTTTGGATACCATTACGGAGTGCTTGGTGCCATCAACCCCATCCTTGTTTCACTCCTACATTTGATGATGTGCTGTATAAGTGCCATTCTACTGAGCTGCACTAGACCCAGCTCTTTATTTCAGACACTTTGAACTGAAGAGGGAACTGAAACCAAAATAATAATTTTCTGAGGGTCAGATAGATGTCACGTCTGACCCAAAAGACTGTGCCAAGTGCTGTGCAGCATGCTTTTGCCAGTTGGCCACAAGAAGATAAACACCTTACAAAACTATTTAAGTAACTAAAAGTTACTTCAGTTACTTCTAGGACAGTTTTAATTTGGTTTAGTGATTAGGAAGTGAATCTGTGATGTCTTCGTGCCTTCGAGGTGTTAATGTATTACTGTGTGAATAATTCAGTACTTTTTCTGTGAATTGAGTATCCAACATAACACACCCTTTCTTGTTCCTTCCATAAAAATGAAACAATTCTGCAGCCACCATCTACCAACACCAGATATGTTAGGTGTGGCTGGATAGAGTGGAAATGTGGGCAAAAATCAGCACAGAAAGTTACTCTCTTATTTCTGCCACTTGGTGGACTTTCCTGGCACTCATAGGGGTCCTCCAGGGGTAGTGTCCATGTTGTTTTTCTGCTGATTTGCAAATCCCACAGTGCAATACATTGGTAAAAGAAATCACGACACCTTGTCAATCTAAGTTGTTAAACAAACAATGGTCCTCAAATATCATCCTACCTTTAAACTGTCTGCATACCATATGGTAATTAAAACATGTTTGTTAAATGGCTGGAATATATGCAGATTCTTCATTGATTTGTTCTGTTTATGGGTTTGCATTAATTAGATACAGAAATTCAGACAGCAAATATGATAGAAAAGCTACATAATAAAACATATGAGGGGGTATTTTTATGAGTAAAGACAATGGTATTTCAGTTGAGAATCTGAGTAATGCAATAAAAAATATATCAAGCCTTTTTTGTAATATTTAATATTTAAAACCAGTTAACACTGTGCTTTTTCTTTTTTATATTTTTTATTCTTTTACTTTTGATTACTTCTCATAACTGCAGAAGAAATATATTTGTTCTGCTTTGATGAATGCCATCAGACATACGAAGTATGTTATTCAGGGGCAGGATTCTGAACACATTTACTCTTCTATAGTTAATATTTACCATGTTTTGTCCAGTACAATTGTTTGTCAGCATTAGAAGAGAAAGATCCCTCTTGTTGCATTTTTTAGAGTGACGAGCAGTATGCTGGTTATGTAAAGGAGCCATATAGAGGCAATGGGTCCACTTCACATATCCTTGTTCACATGGAGGCAACACTTTTTATAGTTATCGATCCCAGGGAAACAAATTGCCAGGGGGAGCTAGGGGATTTCATAAAGTGAAGGCCTGTTCAAAATCTTAATGAGAGCAGAATCTAGTGCTAACCAAAAGCAGAAGTGTTTAAATGCAGAAGCCCACATTATCAGAGGCAGTGGCAGTCACCATGCCACAATTCATTTATCTGAACACTAATTATATTAGTTATGCATCTATTAGTTATGTATTATGTTTCCTTTTACATAAAATGATCTTCACATTGGAAGTAGTTGTGAGCATACACGTTGTTTTAATTCCTGTAGTTTGTTTTCTGTGTAACATCTGTCTCTGTCCAGGAGAGGAGTAAACTGTACCTTTTCTACTGTATTTTTCTGCTCTGAAATCCCATTTAGCTGCTGCTACATCATTCTTTATCATTAAACTATAATTGTTTATCTTCCACAGTAGGACTGCATGTGTTTTCAATATGAAAAAAGTGAAATTCTGGGAATTCTTGAAAAATGGCAGGCAAGCCCTTCAGCGATTTCAGCTCTGTACCTGGGTAACTTTCTGGTCTCAGTAATTTCTGTAGAATTTACCACTGGATAACTTCACTGCTTTTCTTCCAAGAAGAGGCTTCCTTTGAAATTGACCTCTACCACAAGTTTGTGATTTCCTATTGTGGTTTAGGGAAGTGTCAAATACAAACAGAAAGTAGGAATGCTCTTAAAAATCCTTCAACAACTGGGGACTGAGATGCAAAGCTTAGCACCTGGGTGAATACATATGTGATGAAATGACATTGTGAAAATCAAGAGTCTTCACAGAATGTGTATGAAGTATACAAGTTCCAAATAGTCAAGCTTATAAATTATGAGAATATCTATAGTGATGCATATTGATCCACACAATAGTTATTGTTAAATGTCTTCAAAGTGTCATTAAATTTATTTCAAGACCTTACTCAGTATGGAATTTATTTTAGTTTTAAAAATGACATAAATGGCAACATTATTGTAGGGAAAATGTTTTTGTAGGAACTGCTAATTTAGACAAGGAATGACCTTTGTGATGTGGTGCAGGAAATAAAAAATTAATTTCAAAAATAGAATCTTCTATTTTAAAAGTAAGAGCCTGATTTATGTCCATATCTTTTCAGATTTTTTTAAACCTCTTTTCTAATAAATTACTCTGCTCTCAAGAAAAAAATGGAGATGAATTGCAATGGAGAATGACATTTCATTTTTTCTTTTTTAGATCTAATGTAAATCTAACCTATATCTAGAAGTGCAACTAGAAGCATGTTGATCTGGAAGGGGATAAATTTAGTTTAACTTGGATGTTTTCTATACTTCCAGTTTTTTCTCCTCAGTATTTTTCCTTCACTCCTGAGGACTTTCAGGTATATCTTGAAGTTTTTGTCCTTTCTTCTATGAGGAAAACAGTATAAACTCCAGATTTCCTGCTTTAGATATGAGAATATATTAAAAACAGGGAGGCATTTTATAATACTTCATTAAAGCTCAAAGAATTGTTACTCTTTATGCAGTTTCTATAAGCACTGCTGTTTTGTAAACTTTATGGAATTTTACTTACTGAAAAAAATTATTTGAGGGGCCTCTTTGGTTTCAGTTTAAATAGCAGCTTTGTTGCAGAGTAGAATAATACATTAAGTCTGGGGTATTTTTTTCTTTTTAATTCATGACTGTTTGAATCATTGTTTAAAATCTAGTGCTGCTTGCAATGCCATCCAGGAAAGAATGAGACAAACAATTCCCTACTGTTGTGTAATAAACTTAGTTTTTTATTTATATATCCTTATTACTTGTTGATTTTGCTTTATATATTTGCCATTTTATTTGCAAATGCTTTTGTAGAAAATCAAAATAAATACATTTTTATTTATGTTGGGCAAAAATGTATATTTAATAATATTTGTAATTTACGTGCTGTTATGTATGTATGTATTTATTTGCAGAAAAATCTAAATACATGTAAGCAAACTCTAAGAAGATTTTTTTCTATTTCTTTATTCCTATGCTACTGTTGATTTTTTTTCCCAGCACTTTTAATTGTGGTGTGCAATCTCCTAATATTCTGCAGCAGCACTGGAAGATGAATTATAATGGTACTTTAGCCTCCCATAAAGAATTTTAGTTTCTGCACAGATTTATTTTAGCTTTTATTTTAGATTTTAAGTGTTTACTGAAGTGGAAAACTGTTTCCACCACAATACATATCTGTACTTTATTCTGTAGAAGATCAACAGCAGGGATTAAAATTAAACTGGTGATAAGATTTTACATGATTAATTGCAGAAGAAGATTAGTGCCCTGATAAACTAATTACCAGAGAAGCTCCTGAGTGTGCTATTTTGCTATGCAGGCTCTGATAAATAAGAAGTGATTGGAGAGAAACGGTGATGTCAGATTTCACAGTAACTGAGTTTACATTTTCCTCTTATTTTTCAACACATTCTTTATTAGCTTTTATTGCTCCCTGCCTTACATTCCTGTCAGTTACTCAGGTGCCCAGTGATTAAGCACTGTCTAATAGTGACACTAGGAAAATATCCCAAACTGATTTTGTGGACATTAATTGCATGTATGCATATGCCTGTGTATATACTTACACAAATACAGATAACATATGCACTCACAAACTTATTTTATTGGGTTTGCATGATGATACCCTACTCTTCTGGAAGAAATTTCTTACTTTTAGCTTGTAAAAGTATTGAAGAACTTGCTTATTCAGAGTCTGTCATATCTCCTTTGAAGAGGGCATGTTGATGCCAGTTGTGAAGTAGAAAAGATAGTACTGCAGTGCTGATTCCAGGCTACTGACAATTTTCCACATATTTGGGGGGCTCATGGTGTCAATAACAGACTGACAAAAGCACTGCAACAAGACCAAACAACTTGATAATTCCTTGTGTTAATATAGCCATCTCCTGCAGGATACAGATCACAAAAAGTAGAATAAATTTCTATATGGTAGCGTAGATATTACACGAGAACCTCTTTATCTTATGGATCTTAGCAAATGCTGTGAATCTAAACCACCAGATTCTTAAGCCTTCAAGGTGCCCATTTTTCAAAGTGCCGGTTTGTTATGATATGCTGTATATTGGAAGGGAAGAATGATGCCAAATCCTCCAAGTACCAAATCCTCCAAAGCTACCTAGACTGAAATTTACCTGACTGTTACACCATATTTATATCTGTGTTTCTGCCTTTCTTAAGTGTCTGCAATGTTTTCTTACTTTTATAAGTTGTATCTACTTCTAGGTTCAGATTTTAGCAGAGAATTCTAGGATTGCATACTGCAGAGAATATTAAAACTTTTAAACACAAAGAGAAATTGTTCTAGAATCCAGTTGCTCAGTCATACGTGTCTTTCAGGCATCTGAAGCCATTATTAATTGACCTCGGTAGCTTCATTAAAAAGAGATAGAACAACTTTCATTTGCGTGTCAGTACAGATGGTGATAGCCCCAGAACTGTTGCTTCGAGCCAGAGATCACAAGCTGTTTAAAACAGAGCATATCCCTCGATGTACTTCCCACTGATCATGGGCCATTAACAGTACTAAGTTCCGGTGGGAGAGTGGGCTAGTTGAGAACTCTGCTTGGCTGCTTTAGGGCAGAGCCTGTGTTATGCAGTTTACTGCACTAATTATATACTCTTGATGAGCTCATTAGAGGACAATAAAGGAAAATGAAAACAGTTTGCAATATGTGTGGTCAAATTAGCCACACAGAGAAATTACAGTTAGTACTTAGATGCTGTATAGCAAGTGTCCATTAAAAAAAATGTAGACACTCGTGTATGTACACTGTAATGATGCCTAAACTAATTTTCTTTAATGTGTTTATTTTTCAAATTGGGAATTGGATCCTGTTTCTATCTGATTAGAATGCAAAGGAAAGATTTAAATGAGACAGGCTACAGGATATTTATAGCCATGTTCTTCATGGAAGTTTTTAATTATGCAGATCTGAGTTGGTGGTCCACTTGCACTGTTTTAGGGTTGAAATCTTAACTCCATTTAAAAAAGAGACTATTTTTAAATTAATAGACCACTTAAGACTATCAATTTAAGACCATCCACTTAAGACTATCCATTTAAATCTCCATTTAAGACTGTCCTATATGTAGCTGAGCGAAAATAAACTGCATTTAAGTACAGTTATGGTAATCTGAAGAAAAAACATTTTAAAGGTTTCTTTCATAAACACTTTCTGTGTACATATATGTACACTAATTCATATACAAGACATCAGCATAGATAGGAGCTGACAGTGATACTTAACTGCAAAGGGTTTTTCTTCTCTGTGGGTGTACAGAAGTTTATATGTGCAATTTATACATGGGGAAAATACAGTAGAAGTAGACTTGTTTTATAGCTGCAGCCAAATCAGATGTTTCTACAGAAGACAAATGAGGGACCCTTGCCCAAACTGCTTAAAAGTTGATATACTAGCATGAATCATTGTTCTTTGCCCCAAGTCTGTCAAATAATTCAGAATTTTAATCTTTCTATTAACCTGGTTCATTCTCACAGAAGTTAGTTAGGAAAGGATTGCAGGTGCAACCATACTGGTGGACTTGATGCAGGGAACTACTTTCAGTGAGGATTGGGTACTTAATGGATATAATGGACATCTGTGGGCCAGCAGTTTATCCGCCAGGCTCAGCTTATCCAAAATGGAGTGTGCCATTAATGCATGAATTGCTCAGGATTACATAGTCAGGGGCAAACCAGACTCCTGGTGCTTTGACCAATTGAAATTATTTGTACAGTTTTCAGCAAAACCTGAATGAAATTTCAGCCCCTTGGCAAGTCTAAATTTCTAAATGAGACTTCATGTGCTTTGACCAAAGAGTTTATAAATCGTTGCTACCCTGAAACTTCTTTTCTATTTGGTTTATTGTAGCTTTTCCATTACAGTTGTTTTCTCTGTATTTTGTTTGATCTGCTATAATGAAATTCTCTCAGCATAAGCTAGAAATATCACATACCAATGGAGTCCAGATGAAGCTGCAAATTTGGTGTCTGTATTGATATAGGCCTGTTTCATTAAGGAAATAACCTGATAGGCCCCCAAAATGCTTTTTTCATGCTATTCTTTCCAAACTAATCTGGTGATGTGAAAATTTGAGATGAACATGCATCAAGAATTCGCATACATTTGTAGATTTTATCATTGTCTGACCACTCGCTGTGTAGCCATAACATTGACACTGAAGTAATGCTTACACACTTCTTGTTTCTCAAGTAAGCTCTCTCACTTCATTTCTTCTTAGAAATGAAATTTGACTGACTTTCATGTTGGAAGAGCTAATTCTTTCAAATAAATGTAAAGAAGTACTATTTATCATTTTTATGATGCCTGACTGTAAAATAAAAATCTCAGTAGATGCTTTGAGGATAATTTATTTTCAGAACTTAAATATATCTTGAGATATAACTGTTGAAAAAAGTAAGCAATTATATTTTTTTATTGCCATGAACACAGAATTATGTCAGTGAGAGAACACTGAATTGCATGCTGGGTGGAAACTGACTGGATGCTTTTACCCTTGTTTTAACCAGAGGCTTGGTCTGGTTTTGGAGGTTTTGTCATTGTTGTTGGGGCTTTTTTTGTCCCATAAATTAAGATTGATTCAAAATAATTGTCTTTACTTATTTCTACTTCTAATACCTAAAATTTCTCCAAAGCAAAAATAATCTGATAGAAAAACATAGAAAAAGAGTCAGAAGTGAAACAATGGGGCATGTACTCACAGCTGGATGAGTGCAATGGGAAGTAAAACTCCTCATTTGCAAGAACAGGTGGAGAAGTTCATCGGTCTTAAGATTCAGAGAAGTTCGTGGATGAACTTTTTCCATTCCATAATGTGCAAAGCATCTCTTTGTGGTCAAAGCTATGTAACAGTAACTCTATTTATGCAAACAAATATAGAAATCAACCTATGCAGATTGTGTATCATCAGAACCATCACCATTTTGTAACTAATATATAAATTTTATATACAATATATAAATTTAAATCAGAATTTCTCTGTTTCCCCTGTTTTTTTATATACCCAATCTAAGAATTTCTAAAGCAAAATAGTACAAAACTATTTTTAAATGGCTTGGACAAAAGTTATATAATAAATTTTTGTTACGTTCCACATTTTAAGGTAATGCATATGTAGGATATTATATACTCTTCAATAAAATATATTTTACTATTTTATTAGATCATAATATTTATCATGTTATTATCATAAATTTATCAGCTATTAATTTAAAAACAATAGATTTTCCAGTGTATGCACTATTGTACTTTTTCAGGGTGCATTGTGACAACTTGTGGATTAGATTATGAGAAAGTACATTCTAAAAAAAAAGTAAGTCCAATTATTTTGTATTGCTTAAATCCAAATAACGGAATTCCATTCTAAGCTGGAAACAATAATTAGGCAAAGCCTCAAATTGTGAAATCACCACTATTTTTTTGCAAAAGGGTATTTTTCTAAAACATTTGCCATTATGGATTATCAAAGAAAATTGGCTCAGTTTTTCTTTGGGATAACTGGACCATTTCTCCTTTTTCACCAGCTAACCAAAGTTCCTTTAACCTTAAATGAGTCCTACTGGATTCCAGACACCAGAAAATTAACTGCACAAAAAACCTGAGAGCCTACATCTGTGTGAAGAATGCAATTGTTTTTAAAACACCCTATTCTGTTACCAGTAGACTAATTTATTGCCCCTTTTTCTTCCCCTGCACTTAGTGCCTGCTCTGGGTGGCACTGCAGTCCAGAGAATTCTTTTCTGCGGTGGCTGGTTGTAACTGCAAAGTTAGTGGATTCTGTGGGCTTCCTTTAGAAGTGCAAGTAGGGGGGTCACCGGAGTGAGAAGGAATAGGGCTACTTCAGACAGGACCTGGCAAGGAAAATGGCTAATTTAGACTGCATGATTCTTTAGCACTTGATGTTACTAAATTTCTTCTGTCTTTGTTATCATAGCTTTGTCACCCGCCTCTTACAATGTTAATGTTTTTTGAAACTATCATAATATTCTTCCAAACTCAGCAACTGGAGAACAGTTAGACCCAGGAAGGATTCCCATTGATTTTAACTTTAATGAGAATTGGATCAGCCCATAAATGAACAATTTGTATAGCCTTTTAATTAACTGAAGTGGCCGAGTTAGTCATCACAGCAGAATCACAGGACTATGTGTACAATTGGTGATTCAGTTCTTCCTAACTGAACGTCTACATGTGCTATTAGGGGATATAATTCATGTTATCAAAGTGTAATCTGGACTATTCTCTGAATCAATAATCATTTGAAAAGAAAGAAGACCCTTTTTGCCAGACTGCAGAGAACTGCAGGTTCAATAATGAAATGATTGACTATGCACTTCCAAGAAAAAGTAGTTAAACTGCACACAGTTTGCTCTCTACTTAGGCAAAACATTAGGGACTGGAGTTGTATTACTCCAAGTAAAAATTGAAAATAAACTTGAATATGGAATTAATCTTGGTTTGGTCCTGTACCAAAGCCATTCCCCATGTGCTGGAAAACAGGTGCATGAAGCCATTGTCTATCTGGCTGCTACATTTTACTGCTAAATTTTACTGTCCAGCTTTTGTATTTTAAGAACTACTTTGTATATCCAAGGTTTAGAAATTCTTTGGCACTTCTTTGAGACTGATTCTACCTGTTCAAAGTAAACTAGAGTTGTAAATTGGATTAGTTAGGAAAAGATAGTGGTTGTCAGCCTTAGCTATTGAATTTAAGTGCTTTATAATGATTTTTGTAACTAGAATAGCACTGGTAATAATAATTCAATTATTATTAAATTATTAAAAATAAATTATAAAAATAATTATTGTAATTATTTTTAGTTTCCACTTCCACGAAAAAAACTAAGAATTAGAACAGTGAAAAAATAACAACCCTGAAAGACTGCCTCCTGAGCTGCAGTCAGAGTTTTAAATTCAAACAAATCTCAGCAAATACCTAAAGTAAAACCATCAGCTTTTCCTCATCAGGAATTAAAGACACTTCAAAAATCTTTTGAGTTTTATATAGGTTTCATGCTGATTCACCAAACACCTCAGGTGCTTTGTAATGAACAAAAAGTAAGGTGTATAAATAATACTAGCAAACCCATGAGTTTGATTCAGATTCTAAATGCTGCTTGAAGTGCTATAATGCATATGGATGATTATGTACTTATTGCTGTACTTTTTAATACATGCAGAAATCAATATTTTATATCTACTGAAATCTGTGACTTTAATTGACTCCAGGACAAATGGAAGTAAGCCTAGAGCATAGAAGATGGTATGAACAAATATTTACATCATATTAAATGTTGTTAATCTTGTGGAACAAAGTTGTTCAAGTACTGAGAACTCTATGAAAGTCAGTGCTTTTTTGACATGTAAACTATTTGCAAACTTTATTTTGCTAACTAGTTTTTAGAGAAAAATAAAAAATAATTCATACATAAGGGACTAAATTATAAAATTAGCAGGGAACTGATTCCCCATAACTATTTTAAAGTACCCACCAAAACCTAGCAAGTATGGATTTGAATTTCTCTTTGAAAACAGCAAGTAGATCTGCACTGCAATATCTTTTGACAATGTTTTTCAGGCTTTTTTTCAGTTGTCATTCCACTAAGTACAACAATATTATTACATTATACAACATAAAAATATTTCTTACTGCAAGAACTTGAGTTTCAATGTTTTATGTCTTTTTGTTTAGAGTTGAACATTCTACATCTTATCTGTGTCAGCAAGCATTTAAATAACTGATGCAAACCAGAGCAGAGTGAGAAAATACAAACTAATGCATAAAACCCAGGCTAATGCATAATATAATGATCTGAGCAGTTTCATTGTGAAGTAGGAAATGCAGATATAAATCCTGACAATCTGAGCAGAAACCCAGAGTGTTTCACTATGCTGGGTGATTCTCTGCCCTTTTTAAAGGTACAGGAGAAGCTGCCACCATCTCTTTCTAGCTTCTGAAGTTGAATGTCTAGTCCTTAGTTCAATTTGTTCCATATAGTTTAAAATGTATAAGACAGAGATAATAATCTTCCCAATCTTTATTGCAATGACATCTTTCTAAGAAGATCCAGATCTGTTTTTTAAGAGCTAAAAAGTGAAAGGGAAGCTGATCCTTAATTTTTTTTTTTTTTGCCCAGAAGAAGAATGCAGCTTTAAGATGATTTCAAGACCTATAATCTAATTTTTTTTTTTATTTCAGGATCATCTTATGTGACTATGAACATAAAAAAATATACTTTCTTTTTGCTGTTTAATTAAAAAATGATAGGCTAAATGTATGTTACTCATGCTAGTCATCCCAGGTTGAGATTCAGAGCTGTGTATCACTAGGCTTGAAGCCAAATTTACGCTCAACCTGTTTCAGGAGGCTGATAAACATCCTTGTCCATGGTCACAGTAGCTTGTTTGAGATACTGTATGAAATTCAGTATTATATACTAAAATGCTCTTTTTCCCATATATACCTGGTTTGCCTCCAAGCCCAGTGTTGCCTGAAGAGGACCTCAGAAAATAAACCACAGGCCTCATTTCTCGAGGAGCTGCTTCCGTTCTTTGACAATCAAGCTCCATTTTCTGTTACTGAAGCATAGGATTAGACACCTGATTTTACATCCCCAAAGTCTATGACCTTTGGCCAGAAAATTGAAGTATTTTTGTGAAATTCTGCAACCCAAATTTAACTTCATGACATCTACAAATTCTCTTTTGCTCAAAAAACTAAAAAGGAAATCAACATTTTAAGTGAGAAAATCCTTTTTTTTCTTTTTCTTTTTCATTTTCTAAGGCTATCTGTCACTTAAATCAGCTGAATTAGGGATTAATGGATTCAAAAATACTCATATCTCTAGTCAAGTCAGATTTCTCAGGAAACTCTCTCAAAGGTATCCCTACATTACAATTTTATTATATATGGTGAAGGATATGTGGTAACAGAAAGTAAAAATCCATTCAAGGCTGACTTGTGTTTCAGAAAGAATCCATCCTTGCCCTTTTGATGTCTTCAGCCATTTTGTCAGGTGTATTCTAAAAGATAATAATGATGAAGAACATAAACTAGTACCTGTAGTGTGCTTGGATACCTTCTTATGTAGGAGCACATATGCTGTAGGTAACCAAATAGTTTAAATTTTTACCTGTATATGAATCTTCATTTTACTTTGTCGTATGTGGTATAGATTTTAAAAGCACAGTCTTTATTGGTTTCGTTTGCTTGTTCAATGGAATGGTCACTCTTCTTACCCACACAAAGTCCAAATAATGGACTCATTTCTTTCACATCAAACTGACCATGGTGTGTAATTGAAATTAGTTTTTTATTCATTATATTAGATGGCATTAGTCATCGTACTGATACATGTTGTTGTTATGATAGCATGCATTCCAAACACAATGGTCTAAAGGGAATCATAAAACGCAGATGAAGTGTACTCGATCTCCTAACTCATCCCCAGCTAGTGAAGTACCTTGTACAGTATGTTAGAGGCATAATTGAGAGTAGTAATAAAATATTAATAGCTTTGTTTTTTACTTCTGAAATATAGCATCAATTTACAAATAGGCTATGCATTGATATTACATATTAAATTTCCCCATGTGTTTTGTCTCTTTAAGTAAATAATGAATCTAAAGGTAGATAGTGCTTGTAAGGATGAAACATAACTGGAAAGGTCTAGCTTAAAATGCAAATACTTCCATTACCATAAAGTAATTATAATTGTAGGGAATAAAAATGCTATTGCTATTTTTTTATTGTACCAAAATAGAATTGAGAAATTCTGTAGCTATTACTTGAGGTCAGACAAGCAGGTTTAATTTTTTTTTTTACTAATGCCCCAGCATATTAGCTAATATAAAGTTAGAAAGCTTTGACAAAGGAAGTTAAGTACTTTTAAAAGTGATCATACTTAATATCATTTAATTGAAAATATTTAAGTAGAAAAGACATTGCAGAATCTGAGTCCCATAGTATGCAGAAAATGCATTCTTGAGCAATTCAAGAGGCTGAAAATGCTTAAAGAATTTCTGCATTAATTAGAAATCCTAAATTACATTGGCATATATAGTATTTCTAACAAGACTGCTACTGTATCGTCGTTACTAAAACGCAGCTGAGCATTTTGTTATTTGTGTAAACATGAACAATGGAAAGATTGTTTATTCCCAGAATGGGAGAGAAAAGTATTCTAATTACAGTTTGCATTGTTTTGCCTGTGGGTTCCCCAAGAGCCAGTCCCTGATGGGAAGCTGCTGCTTCACATTCAGTGATGCATGAACTCAGGCTTTTGTTCTGCAATAGGAAAAAAAAGTATCTGTGCAGTGCTATTTCTTGACTGCTGCATGTAAAAGGTTATTGTATTTGATTCCTCTGCATCTGCACAGAGCTGACACAGAATCTGTCCTTTTTTCTTTCCACTTCTGCATGTAACTATTGTTAGTTTCTTTCTTCTGTCATCAAAAGGCGTAGTGAAAATAGGGTAGAATCAATCTTTTCTTTCTCTGGAAATGCAAGAAGAAATTTCTGAATTTGTACATTGGTATCTGAATAGTTGGTTATTATGTGGACTGTTCAGAGTATGTAGATGAAGGGGAAAGTAAGCTCATAATCACCTGTTCCTCTGGGCAAAATACGTAAACTAAACCAAGTGCCACCTAATGTTATCTTATTTACAGGTCATAAAAATATATTTTGATTTTTGACAAAGTAGTGAGTGTATAATAAACTCCCCTCATACTGAAGTTCTCTTCTAAACTATTCTCCAAATAATTAAATCATATGGAAAAATGTCAGAAGACAAAATAAAATGCATTTATTCCAGCCATATCTTCCCACAGCATGACATGTCGTGTGAAAACAACATTAAGCATTTTATGCCATCTGTGCTGGTTGGGGATACATTTACAAGCATGTCTATGTGGAATATTCCTTTTCAAGTTAGACACAGTCAGCTTATAGCAATAAGCACCTAAATAGAGTGATCTACAAAAGCAGACAGCCATTGATATTTGGTTCACTTTCAACCACTCCTTGAGCTTTGCTTTGTCTTTGGGAGATGGAGATTGTTCATGATACTGTCATTCACAGGTTTATACGAAATAATGATACTAAAAAGTGTTGTTTCTGTAGTGAATAGATTTTAATGAGATGCATTCCGAATACTAAATATTAACATTGAAGTAAAATATTAGTGTTCATTAAAAGAAATGCTTAATAATTTTTATAATATTTTAATATTGTGCTATAACATGCCATAATTTTATGTATTATTATAGATATTATATAACATATATATTATTTATTTTGTATCATTTTTAAATACTAATAAAACACAGAGAAATGTTCAGAAAAATACCATCATTTCCCAAGGAATGTTCATAAAACATTTAGTAGATAAAAGTCTTAGCTTCTAGTTGAACATTACTGACCATCATTGTATACCCGAGCTCCTAAGTGTTCTGTAGAATCAAAGAATATATTGTTTCAATGCACATGTTGTATAAATTGCATCTTTTAAGTCACTTTCTCAAACAAGCTAGTGTGTATTTGAGACTTGTTACGTGCAATTATTACCAATGAAATCACAGTAATTTGAGGTCTGCATTTTTTTCTGAATTTCTTAACAGTTAAGAAATAATTTTGCCAAAAAAAAAACAAACAAAAAAACCAAACCAAACCAAACCAAAACAAAACAAAAACCAAAAAAAAACCCAAAAAACAAAAAAACAACTCAGATCAAAATGTCTTGATTCTCTACTTTTTCCAAGCAGAGCTTTCACGCCTCTGGCAAAGGACCTCCTAAAAAGTGATTCAAAGTTACCTCACTCAAGAGGTCCATCTTCAGAGTCAGGTCAATCCACAGAGAACAGAGGATGAGTCTGCTTGAGACAATTTGTTCTTCTCATCCTACACATAGAGTCCCAGCATGAGCTGGTAGGACTATCCCCTTTCATGCTGGAGATTCTTTTCTCACCTACCCTGTTCATTGTGCAAGAAATCTCCTTTATTAATTAGTTAGATATAATCAGTTAGATATTATTTTTCAATTAATCTTCATTAAGCATTTGACTTTTAATCTCAGCACTTTGCTTGTGTAAAGTATGCTGCATAATTTCACAGTAAAGATTCAAGTTTCCATAGAACAATACAAAAGAGTCAGAAAGCTGCTGTGTATCACAGGAAGAATGTATGCCTGTTGATCATTAAGAAATACTCTTTGCTTGTCATGGCATTAATCAATTATTTCCTGTTCCAAAATGCCTATTACCAGTTCTTATTATTCATGCCAATACCTTCTTAAAGAGCATTCATCTTTGGAACATTTAGGAAGCAAAATCTTGGACACTAAGGAGTAGACGGTCATTTGAGAAGAAAAAACTAAACAGTTAACAGGATACATTGATTATTCTACTCTAAATGAGCTTATCCCTAAAATTTGGTCTTCTCTCTTATTTTTTTTTTCAGTTAAACCTGTCTAGAAAAAGTTTGGGGTGCTTAGTAGCTCTGTTATTTTGTCTTGGTGATGGACTCTCAGCATATATATACTGTGCATGCTGTGTATAATATATGTGCTAATGTCTGAATAAGAACATTTACAAATGAATTATGAACAGTTCCATCTGGTGGAATGAGCTGTCAGAGTGACTTTTTTTTAATTAACTTGAGAGAAATTGCAAGAAATTATGATTGGCACTGTTTGCAGAGAAAGACCTCTTTTATTGAGGTGCCTGATAAAATTGAAGGAAATTATATTTTCAAATATTCAAACTCCAGGTTCACTTCAGAAATATTTGAAAATGTATTTTTTGTTCTACACTGATTGAAGGCTCAGATATTTCCCATTCATTGTATTTCATAAAGATTGGTAATGAGAATGACCATGAAATATTTCTTCTTCCCAAGAAACACTCCAGTATATGCAGTTTTGCAGTTTGTCTAAACAGTCTTTGCATGTGGCCAATCTGTCCCTCAGCAATAACCTTCAAATCTACCTTTCAGATCTTTATATTAGCTTACTTCAAAAAAATGTCATGTTTCTTCTGCATCGCTCTGAGCCTTGTATGAGCAAAATTATCAACCTTCTAAATTCCAAGTGTTGACAGTACCATGCTACTGTTCTCTGTTGTTTGCAGATTGTTCAATAGAATAGAGCATATTCCAGACAGATTTAATCTTAAAATATGCAGTACTAATTGTGAAAAAGGCAGGAGGAAGATAAAATCAGTGGCAACAAGATAAACTCCTGGTAGATCTCAGTCAGCAGTTTTCTTTGAACACAGACACAAACAGACAGTAAGCTTTAAAACGTGGTAAAAATTGGAAATGTGCATCATATATCAAAGGAAGAGACATGTTGGCCAAAGTGTATTTTGATCTGAAATAGCATTACCTTGTGCTCCTTTATTTAGCAGTTGTAATAATGGCCCCTTGGAGCTCAAACATGCTTTGTTCATGTTGGAGAAAATAAATCTAACTGATGAAAAACAGAAGATAAGTATCAGATTAGACAATTTAAAACAATGTAGGCAAGGTATAAAAAAATACACATTTAGTTAAACTACCTTCTAGTTGTGAAAGAGCTTCATTGCTTCAGTCTCTAGGTAAATACTGTCCAAATCCAGACAGCTAATGGAAAATGGACTGGTTCAGCTTTTAGCTCTGTAACACCATGGAGAGAATAATTTACAGCTATACAAATCATATACAATAGGAGGAGTAACAAACACAGAAATTTACTTGATCAGAAGCATTTATGCCATTCCTTTTTTTTTTCTCTGTACTTCTGATTACACGCAGGAAGAGAAAATAATTTTCATCCTTGTAGAGTAAGTCCTGTATTCCTTAGTAACATCTGTCTTTCTCCCACATTAATGTTTTTTAGATTGAAGGAAGCATTTGCACTTCTGAGTCACCAGTCAGTGGTGACAGTATGCTCATGCCTCAGGATATTGAGTCTGATGGTTTCATGTATATTAGTCATCTCATTTGCAAGATTCTGAACATGTTCTCTTCAGGCTTACCTTAACACACAGATTTTTTGCAGATACTGGTTTCACAGGCTTTCAGAAACCATATAGTGAGAGAATAAATGCAATGCTATGAGAACCTGTACTTGACAGTATATAAAAAGTAATTTTAAAAACTTGTTTTCTTAATCAGTTTTTGAGAGCAGTTCCTTTCATTTCCTTGAAAAATCAACTTGTCTAGTTTCAGCTTTGATTATACATGCCTATTTACTTTTTTTTTAAACACTCAATTCAAACTCTTGAATATTGAAATTAGCATAGGTTTTGCTATTGACTTCAGTGACACTCAGTTTTCGCTTCACATTTCTCTGTGCCAAATCTTGTTCATGATGCAAACAGATGACATTTGCTATTGTTAGGATCTGGCCTTCTGCAATTATTGTACTTATTTATTTATTTTCTTTGTTATTGAAACAGTGGGAATATCTGGATGTCGTAAGGCAGAAACATCTCACATTTTCATGTGAAGGAAATGTGAGTAGAGAATGTATTTACTGTCTTCTGCTATAAGGAGTTTTCTAACTCATGTTAACATGAAATGCAATTTAAGAGTACATATACGTGAAAACGATGGCATAGAGGCTGGTAAATACATTTTGAAGCTTCTTTAAATAGCTTGCTTTCTGCAGTATTTTTTCAATGGCAAAAGACGTTACAAACACAAGGACTAGGCCACAAAATTCTACTACTATTAAGAAAAAAAAATAGTAGAGAAACTGAGTTGTTTTGATTCAGTTCCGAGAGCTGATAAACCAGTTCTACATGTGGAATTACAGGTTTAGAAGCTTTTGCTGATATACCTTCAGGGCTGCCTGGCCACTCAAGAAATTTCACCAAAACCTTGCACTGAAAAAAATTCTGAAATATCGAATAAAAACTTCATTCCATTCAAAGACCATGGTATGTGGCAACACATTCTCTTAATTTTCTTTCTACGCAGTTTACAAATGAATCACTAAGAACAGATGTGCATGGAATCACATGTTCTTCATTATTGGTTTAGGTATCAGATGTTTTGAGTGTGTATTCTTAAATCAGCATCAAATAGATGATGTTAGCTTGATTGAAATTAAAATATAGCTAATCCCATGTATTCTGATAATTCTTTAATATTATGGGAGCTTAGTTCTCTAAACTTTACTGTGTTAGAATATTAATGAAAGAAGTGAGATTTTGCAAGAAATTTCATTGTGAAAAGTTTGCTTTAACAATGTTTTATTATATTCTTATTGAACTTTGGCCTCTGTAAAATAAAATCTTCTTCCATCCTTTGAATTTAACCACAAATATTAAGTAAAAGACATAACCAATGACTAAATTTGCATTCTAGTTTTGCTGTGATTGCTCGTACTACAGAAGACATGCTAATATGTGTTGAGGTTGCTGATAGCAAGCTATAAATACAAGCATTAAAAGCCCAGAGCATCATGACTATGATTCATTCACCAGTTTAGGAATCATGAACTTGTTACATATTTGCACACATAACTTCAAATAAACAATCCAAATTTATAGAAAAGCCTTTCTTGTGATGGCAAGTGTATACATGCCTGGGTGTGCGTTAGGATGCCTGTGTGTATACGTATCTCAGTGTGTATCCACATCTCCTATCATACAGCACTTCAGGGCTTCAGGGACCAGACTGAGGGCAAGTGAAACGTCTGACAAGTAGCAAGGGAGGCTGGAATACATGGCACTGGTGGGAGTAAGGGTAGAGCATGTATTTGGCTGTAAATGTAAGATAAGATCCTGTTCTCTCACAAGTTTTAAGATGAGAAGGGAGAAATATAGTTAAAGGGTATAGAAATACTTTGTGTCGTTAATTTGTCACGCAGCTTTCCTGGAATATTTTAATCAATATTCACATATATTGTAAATAACATATTTATGAAGTTTTAAGTACTTAAAGCTAGAGAAATCCGAGGTAGCATATTATGCCACAGTTTTGTTCTGTGGTATTTTAATCAGTCCTTCAAAAAAACCTTCTAACTTTTAATCTTTTCATTGAATCACAGAAAACATTCACAAATATTCAATCTAACAGTAATTAATTTGAGTTAGGAAAGAATATGGGGGGTTTTTGCCTATTAAAAATCAACAGAATAAATCTTAACCACATTTTTAATGCACCTGTTACTACGTATTTACAACTAGCATATCCAAAATAATACAAATTATTCTAATTCCATAGAAAGATGGTTTTGACAAATGAAAAATAGAATAAACAGAAGAGGTAAACTCTACCAATTAATATAAGACTCTTATAACAGGCCATTTAATGATGCATGTTGACATAGTTTACATGGATTTTTCAATTTATTTGTTTTGACAATGTATGACACTGAAGTGTAATACATAGAATTAATCAGTATACTAGGTGGATTAGGGAGAGCCTCAGAAGCAGATATCAAAATGCACTCATTTCTGGGGAGATACCAATGGCCCCAAGTGAAGGGATCTCTCAAAGGGAATTATTTTCTGGCTTTGTGTTCAACTGTGGTGTGATTGATCATACAAGTAATGTTACAAAACCTTTGCAGGTAAGAATGTTTGATATGAAAAAATGAAAACAAATCAAAAGTTCCCTTAATCACCATATAGTAGAGAAATTGATTTGTTTTAATATAGAGAGGTACAGCATAGTAAACTTGGAAACAAAGGTCATTGAAGATCACTGCATCAACGGGAATTGTCAGTGCTGTGTATGGTTAAACAGGATAATACAGTGTTTATAAGAAAAAGATTATCAAGTAGAAATAGAACATGTCTGTGCACATCTCATTAAAATTATTTTGATAGTGCTGTGTTTAAAGCTGAAATTCACACTTCAAGAAGAACATGAAATATTAGATAGATTTCAAAGAATTAGAAAAAAGATGTCCTGAAACCTGAAATTTACAGTTTTCAGTTTAGTCCTTTATACACTACAGAAGCTAGGAAGGAAGAATTTAGTCGTTTGATGTAGATAGTTACTCATGACAAAAAAATACATAAGCTTTTGGTAGCTCCTAATTTTGCCAACAGAGGGTGATACAGTTTCCAAAGACTAAAAGTTGTCAGCTTCCAACTCAAGTTAAAGTTCCAATTTCAAGTGTAGTTATTATGCCCTGGGACAATTTACGTATCATATTCAGGATTCTACAATGGCCTTTAAGAAAGGACTGGATAGATTTATTAAAGAGATATTTTAATCCAGTTCTTAGGGGAGGAAATTGTCATGTATTTATAGCCTTGGATTCTATAGCTATGTCTGTATTGGCAAATAAAATATCCTGAGCCTGTTCTCTAGTGGCTCAGCATTTGTGCTTGGAAGCCTGGTACTAATTAAACAGTACGGGAAGTACTGGAGCAGTGCTTGGCCATGCTCTAGCTCTGTTTGTTTCATTAATGCAGTTGCAATCTGCATTTTTTTGCTGTGGGAGGGATGCACCAAATGTCCTGAAAACACCTAGACTCATACCTCTCAGTTCTCTTGAATTGCATCACAAAATTTGTAGTCATTATATTCATCAAGATGAAAGGAGCCTATTTTTGCTAATGATTCTGTCCCCAAAACCTTAGCAAGCAACAAACTTCCTGAAATATCCATGCTTAGTAAGTTCTATGGTATCTAAGCTATAAGAGGTAAGTAATCTTTCTGCTTTGCCGCAGATTTGAACAGAGGTTTTGAGGCTTCAGAAGAGTAAATTATATTTTAACTCAGTACTTCAAAAGAATCTTCTGTAATAAACACATATTGCACAATAACTTTGGGAACAGGAGAACTCACAGGCAAGCCTGGTAGAACTGAGGCCATGGAGTGGCTGAACATGAGGAGATACATAGATTTCAAAGCCAAAGAGATAAGCAGACTATCAGCACTGAGGCTGATGCCTGATAATGTGTGTTTGAGTAAAACGTGCCTCTTCTTGAGAAAAGGAGTGCTCAAAGGTTGACTGAATTTTAACTTCCACAAAAGCAACCACACCTTATTTGCAGCTCTGTTTGGTTTGCATTTCTTCTAGTAGCCAGATATTCTTATTGTTGAATCTGCATGTCTAATCTCTATTGAGTTGTCAGTTCACATTTGAATTTGACTTTGGTGCTCAGCATTTTGTTTTAGTGATATCCCTCTTCATAAGCTTTTTAGTAGGTAGTATTTTCTTCCCATGAAGATATTTTTGTACTATTACTTGTGTACAAGTTACTTTCGGTCTCCTTTCTAAATAGCTGAAACACTTTGGAAGTGTTGCACTTTGGAAGACTCACACTGTGTGGTGTTTTCTCAGACCTTGGGATTCTTTGCTATACTTCTGCCAGTTTTTCACCTTTTTTTTTCTTTAGCAAGACACAGGATCAATACATATATTCAGGAACTAGCATCACCAAGACTATAAAAATTCCTTCTACTTCTCTTCTGCACTTTTTTAGCACCCCATAAATAAGTACTTGCTTCTTTGCAGTGGAGATCTACACTGCCCATAAAGTCAAAGGTGCAAGGCTTTACAAAGAACTTAAATATTTTTAGGGAATATTTCACTAAAAAAGAAAAATCCATATAGAAGAATGAGTGAAAAAGGAAGATAGAGCAGGAAACAGGAAAAAGCTATGTCTGAAACTGAAATGTAGTATGAGATAAAACAGAAAAAGGCTGGAATGAACAGAATCAGAAGGAACAAAGGTGGGTTGATTATTAATAATAAATAATCTGATGTCATCAGTGGCTAGAGATCCTTTATGCTGATTGACTCCTTCCTGCAGAATGTTTCAAGCATAGAGAAAGAAGAAAGTGCCATATCTAGGCCTTATATCCCATGAAAGTCAAGTGGTCTCCTTTGTGGAGTTCTGGGTCCCTGGACTCCTTTGTCCCCACAGTGCAAACATGCTACAAAGGGACAGTCTTTACTCAAAACACCTCACAATCTACAGGCCAACTCTGCCATTAACAGGGTATGAAAATACATGGGCAGGGGAAGCACAAGTGAACATCAAACCAGTATGAAACCAGTATATTTTCATCGCTATAAAAACGGTCGTCAGGAAAACAGCCCTCTAGCAGTTGTGTATATGAGGATTCTGTGGGTTTTTTATCATCATGGCAAAGGATTTGAAATAGGGATTTGAGCGTGACTGTATGAACATTTAGAGTGCTCCTACTTTGGGTAAAGGCAAAGTGTAGCACATATGATTACTTCAAGTCTGGACCTATGTATTTTTTCTTAAGTTCACTGACATCATTAAAACAAGACATGAATTTTGTTTTTGCATTTGAATCTTTTTATTAAAATCTACAGTTTATTAAGGAATCAGTTTTAAATAATGTAGAGTTCTTGGAAATACTTTCAATTTTGTATTCAGCAGAATATAAAAAATCTTAGAAGACTAACATTGGAAGGCTTAGCTTTTCTGTATGTGGTTGGTGTTCCACGGTAGCCCAAGCTAATCTACGTCATATTTCCTCTTTCTCTCCCACCAGCAGTTGTACATTCCTTCCCATTCTCTTGGGCTAGGTCCAATACTTGCTTCATCTTGCTGTTTTTCCTACTAGTGAATATGATCTGACAAAAAGATTATGATTTTCTGTGAAGATAGCATGGTGAAATGGCCTGATGCAGTGTGAGATGATCAAGTCAGAGTGGATAGAATTAAGATGGTGAGAATAAAGAGTTGGGAAGAAGAGATAAAGCCAGAGACAAGATGTCAACAGACATTATTAAAATGGCACAGTCTCTGTCGTGGGCTACAAACCACAGTATGAATGCCCAACAAGAAGGCAAAGAAACTGGAGAATTTCACTGGCTATGGGATAAAATTCCTTCACTGAATCAGAAGCAAACAATATCCCCCTATGATATTGAGGTAACCCTGTGCTTCCAAATATGTTCAATTTCCTATGAGGCTGAAAAGCAGCTGTGCTCACCTCTAGGAGTTCACAACAGAAATTGTCCAGCTTAAAATCTTAGCCAGATTTTCATTCTAGAGATGTTAGTGATAATAATTGCTATTCATGGCCTTTATTGTATTTTTCAGTAATAGATATCAGAGCTGTTTTATCACTCTTTACTGTGATGATGTGGTGATTGTAGTATAATCCTCTGACAATATTGTGGTATTTCACTGCATGATCTGTAACTGTTTTGAAAAGGTAATATTGACCTACTTAAACATGAGAAATTGAGTCTCTGATATAAATATACCTACCTATTGACTGTGTCAAGAATATATCTCTTGTCCTGTACTCCCACCACTAAAGCAGTTTGTTGCTATTATACCTGCCACCCTTAATTTCTCCTAAAGTGCAACGGGTACAATAGAAAGTAATTTTGTTACATAATATTCTAAAATAGTACATCCTTTGCTTGTGGGTGGTATCTACAGTTTACTGCAGAAGTATCTGTTCCATGGTGCCAAAATTCTGAAAATCCTGTAATTATTTAGAATGGCATTGTTTAGTAAGCTAAGTAGGATGATAATGTTTATGATAGAACAACAACTTTTCTCCATTCATCATTTAAAACTGAATTTAGCTAAATAATTTTATATAAAAGCCAAATTACACTGGAGTTTGGTTTTCCTTATTTTCAGGATCTATATTTCAGTATCTAATAAGTGGAAGCCACATAGTTTAGAAATTTTTTGGGTTTTTTTAATGAAAATCTATGGACTTAATTACAGCATGTTTACCTCAGTTTAGTCAAAATACATATTAGCAATTCTATTGATTCCCTATTTTTCTGTTGTGTTGTGTATCTAAACCCAGCCAAATATACTGTCAGACTAATTTTGATGGGCCATGTACCACTGGAGATAATTACTTCACTTTGCATAATGTATTAGAAATCCATAAGTAGACATTTGTTTTATGTGAAAAGCAGGCATCATATTAGAGGTCAGGAGCAAATAACAAAGAGGAATACTCAGTGACAAATACAGACTAAAGAAAAAAAGCTAATTAATTCAGAAATCTTATGAGATGATTATTCATTGCACTGTAGTTGCATGTACTGTGCCAGAATTTCTTTTCAGTTAGGTTGGGGTGTAAATCAGTTTCATAATATTGTTTTCTTCTACTTTTATTTTTCACATACATTGTATGTTAATTTTTTTCGCAAGAAAATGTTATTTGTCCTGTATATTATTTCTGTAGCATAAAACAACCAACAAAAGTGAGTTTAGAGTCAAATTCATATTTTAGTGTGTATATCATAGAAAAGATGTTTCTGGGCTAAATTGTAGAAACCACCCAAAATATATATTCCTTCCAGTGCTACATGCAAGTAGTCACATTTACAAAAAGTAGCTCACATTGTCATTCTGAGATATTAGCACAGCTAAGTTGGCAGGTCAGTGATTGTATCTGGCAATGCCAAGTACTTATTTCTAGAGCCAAAACTTGGCAGCAGTAGAATATCTGAAAGTCTGAAGCAATACTGTTTTTCTCCTGCTAAGTTGTTACATGTACATCAGGAAATTCCGTGAATCTCCTGAAGACAGATAACATGAAATCTGATTTTCTATAGGGCTGTCCAACTCCAGGGGCCCCAGTGACATCAGTGTGTATCTGACTTCTCAAAATTACTGGGGTAAAGACAAACAAAGGAAGAAGCATAGCACAGCCAGTGGTTCAACACACTAAATATCTGAAAAAAAATGGCTACTATATTTTTTTCTGAGAAATCAATATCCCAAGTGGCTTGGTGACAGAAGAATATAGTAGTTACCTTGCAAAAAATGCACCTCTCTGCAGAATTATCAGGTAGATGTGCAGTGTTAATATAAGTTAGAGTGCCACCTAAAAATCTTGATCAAGATATTTGACAATGTCACTCTGGCGTCTTCCACTGCGAGCAGAGGGAATCATCTAGAAGAGTCTTTCGTCTGTTCTTTCCAACTTTTGTATATTGCATCAACATTCTTTCAATGCTACATCCTGCTTCAGGAATAGAAGGTCTTTCATGGGCCATTATCAACCAAGTCCATTTGCCATCAAACATTCTTCCCATCTTTTGTCTCTCCATTACTTTCCCTCAGTGCATCAGTTCACTTTTACAGCTGGAAAGCATGTGATATCTATTGTACCCAAAACACAATACATTGCTTAAATGATATATTACATAATGTGTAAACAATTTAATTAAACATAATAACTGTCTATTCAGGCAGAGAGGGGACAAACGTACCTCTATGGACTTGATCCTGCCCAAACACCAGTGTGTTCTCAAGAGCTGAAGTTCTGAAGCTTTGCTTTTAAAACAGAGGCTCTAAACCTCCCATATTTCTCTTAAGGACAATTTGATTCAAAAATTGAACTTTTTCTCTACAAAAACAAAAACAAAACAAACCAAGAAAAAAAAAAAAAAAGTCTTACAACTTTCTAAATCACAGCTAAAAGCTTAGGCACCATGAGTTTTTGTTATCTATTGGAATCATCCTTTTGTGCAAAAGTGTTCTTGATTAATGGACCCAGCAAAATATTTACTCCCAGAAAGCAGCAGCAACTTTTAATTTTTTTTTTTATAATTTCTAAAAATCAAGGCCTGAAAAATTTACCCCTAAATTTAATGCTTTACATCACTCTTCTCAGATGACAGATTTCCTCTCTTCACATAGTCAATCAGATGTGGGTTAACCTGGATGTTTGATGAAACTCCTCTCATTCTACATTCATTGGTTACTGTTTCCTCTAAGTTACCTTGCCTGTGAAATATTCCCTTTATGCTGATCCAAAGTAGCTTTATTCTCTACATGTTACAAAATGCTGCAAAGATGCCTTTTGGGATAAGTCTAGGATTAACTCGTAGTGCAAATATGTGGTGACAGTAAAGTCTCAATAACACTTTTAACTTCTCGAAAGTTACTGGAGTAATTGTGGAAGTTTGAGGTGCAGAAAGCCTGCTGGCTTCATTATAGAGTTTAATTTCTGAAGGATACTAAAGAACTGACAATTTAAACATACATCAGATCTAACTTGGTATTTTGGGTAGATATGCCCTTTGTTTAGAAGTGTTGTCATCTGGAACAAATATACTTTAAAAATAAAAGAACATTAATAAAAGAAAAGTATAATCTTTTTAAAAATGCATCCAAGAAAACCCATAAATTATTTGCAACCTTCTTCAGATCTCTAGCATTTAAAGGCTATAATTACTATCTGAAAATGCAAGAAATGTTGCTCTCACTTTCTGTCAGCAGATGATCACCTGTGTTTTTAAAGACTCTTTCCTGTATTTGCTGAAAAGAAGCAAATAGCATGTATGTTTTATGACTTACTGCTCTTCAGATTCTATCAGTTTCATATGAAAGTATATTTCAAAATAATTTGTGTTTAGTTTACGAACAAGTTTTCATTTCTTTCATACTGGATTTAAATTGTCTTATGCTTGTATTTACATTATAACAATTGAAGTGTAAAACACACTATCAAAGAAGCATTTCTTTACCTTACGATATGCTTGCTTTCAACAAAACCTCCTACATTTTCATCGGAGTTTCTGAAGTTTCCAAGTTCCATTGCAAATTGCTTATTAAAAGTTTATCTTGCCTTTCAACACTTAGAAAATCTGAATGCTCAAGAATAACCGAGTATCTGTGGGGAAAAAAAAAAAAGCTTTGAAAAGAATTCCACAAAGAAGTAAAATCTCTAAAATGAGAATTTTTGTGTGGTATGTTAACAATCCCAGGAAATGTCAAATGCAAAAACAGTGCATTCAGTTAAAATCAAGCTTTGGACAACATACACTTTGGATCGTGGATTAATTTGGGAATTTTACTTTTTTCTACCTTTTCTATTCTGAGCAGTTGTTTTTCTTGCTGAACCTGTCTGTAAGATGAATGAGAGTTGTCACAGTACACAGAGACATTCAGGTCCAAAACATAAAAATGTTTATCTCATGTTTTTCTTCTTTGACAGTGTACATGCTTTGTAGAACAGGAAAACTATTTGTTACAACGAAACTTATTCTAGAGATATCTTTCCTGTTGTTGCCAAACTAACATTTGTTCATCTTCAAAATCCATCTAGCGTTTCACACACTTTGGCTGAACTTCATCTATTCCTTCCACTAACAGTTTCAGGTTTTCTGAATGAAAGAAAACAGGACATGTTCACAAATTAATTCAGTAGCTACCCCATACTTATTATGAAGTCATGAGTTGATAGGGGAATTTCAGGACAAGATTGCTGGACTAGGATTGCTGTACAGTTTTTCATCATGGACATTAGAAGAAATTGTTACTTGGAGTGTTGTATGCTGTCTGATTGCCTATATGCATTACTGGGAGATCAGAGACTTGCCTTCTTGGTCAGAGAGCACAGCACTTGCAGCTGTCTGAAAAAAAGTGCTGTGCATTAGAACATTTTAAAATAGTGGGGGCACTGTTTGTCAGACCAGGTGCAAGAACAAAAAAAAATCCATGCTTTGCCAGAATGAAGAGGAGGATAGACAGAAGAGAAAAAGCACAAGGGAAGAACAAAAACATTCCTTCTGCTAAATACTAAACTATAGTCGTTGGAAAGAATACAAGAGGTTATTCCAGCTCGCTTGTTGACTAAATTGTATGTTCTTCCTACAGATAGTTCCTAAAAAAGAACCATTCTTTGTTTTCCTATGTACAGACACTGTAGCTGTTGTTTATTACTATAATCATAGCATGCATAGTTTAAAATGTGGGACTATGAGATAGGCTGTGTTTCTCTTTCTGGCTTTTCAGACACCAAAAACCATATTCCTTATTTATTACAGTTTGTTTTTGATTTATTAACAAAAATTCTGTCTTTAAACTAGTTTCTTATCCATTGCTTCTACTAGCCTGATCTGTTTCATAAACAGTGGACTATATTATTTCATGCCGTGCATTTAGGCTATGTTTTTTGTCCACCATCATTTATTTTTTTTGCAGATGAGAAAGTTCTCCCAAAATTCATGGAAACAGAGTATTTCTAAGTTCTCGGTGTTTGCTTTGTTGAAACACTTTGTCAAGCTTTGGACAGGTGCAGACATCAGTGGCTTTGTAAAGCTCATGGCTGTCACAGGATAAGCTGCTGTGGAGAGCATCTCAAACTCTCTTAGCTCCTGGAGTCTCAATTTACTGATTCTGCTGGACTACCCACTACCCTCTAGCTCCAGCATGTGTACAGAAATCCAAGACATGAATGCATCATTAGGAGTTGAGGGCTTACCTATGAAGAAATCACTCTGACTCCTTTGGCAAAGATCACATAGGTGATATATAGTGCAGCATTGAGGTTATCCTTTCCTGGTATTTTGCTCAATAGCCACTATACATCTGTGGCTCTCTGCATCAATGTGTACCAGTGTTTTAATGCAGAAGCACTGAAATAATACACACAGTGTTTGATTATCAGTGAAAACTCTACTTACACTTAAGAATATGCATGATCTTGAAGTGATTTTATTGCAGGGTTGAAGACTACATTCTGACTTTATTAATGCCTTGGAAAAAAAATTCTTTCCATTGTTCTCTGTCAGCAATCCTCATGTTCGCTGACTCCATTAGTAGGATTATGGTCAGGTTACTATTCAGTACAGCACTGGAATGTGTTGCTTTCTTTTGTACTGAAGTACAAAAGCTCTTGTCAAATTTTTTTAAATTGTGAACTAAGCAATTTTGCTTTGCAGTTGTCAGAAAAGTGAATGTGTGGCAGAGCTCTTCTTGACAACTGATTATCTAGATATTTGCCAGTAGCCTCGGCAGTAGGTCTTTATGATTTTGTGTTCATTTGAATGAAGGAGAAAAGGACCATAGATGTGATTATTTTTAGTTTGTTTTGGGTTTCTTTGTTTTTTTTAAATTCACCTATCTTTCAACATTGCTCTTTAGAACATCAGATGACTTTCGCAACTTAAGAACTTTGATAAAATTACATCAAAAGAACAGGTAACTAATGCTGTGCTACTGCAGCTAGGAATAAAGTGTTACACTTGCTTTATGTAAACCAAAAGAGAGATTTCAGTCAAAACAGTTCAAAACATGTGAGAGTTCAGTTCATCCTTTCAAGTAGCTTCTCTTAGATACACCGGAGAAGAAAATCTTTAGAGTATATCTGATCTCTCAGCTTAAATCAATTGGGCCAGCCCACAGACACAGTTTTGTAGCCTACTCTCTATAAAGAAAATATATTGTGTGGTTAAAATGGTCTCTTTTCAGGAATTTCTCATATTTAGGAACTGTATGTTTTCAGCTCACTAAAACTTGTTTTGTTATTTTAATAGACCTATTAACTCTTCTATAACTAGAAAGGCTGAAAACATTATCACCCAGAAAGCGTCCTGAGCTTCAAGTGCATTTTTATTATTCACTTACAAGGGAGCAAAAGCAAGGTCAAATCAGCCGTGTAGCAGACAAAGATGCAAAGATACAGGAGAGTGCCATGGATGAAGGGGTAACAAAAGAGCAGAGCTCAAAAGAAGGCAGGAAGAGAACACAAGAAGACTTGTTATAACTTTCTGTGAGGTCTGATTTCTGAGCTTCAGACTGGAGAGATTTGAAGACGGTCTGTACCTGAGGAAAGCAAGACAGCTTTCAATCATTTCTAGTACGAAACTCATACCTGTGACATCGTAGCCACAAATTGATGCTCAGTTCCATTATGTCTTATGAGCTTCAAAACATAAAAGTATTAACTTTGAATTACAGATGGCAAGATCACAAGCTAACTGTGTTCATATGCTGAACACTTGTGCACTCATGCATGTTTGCAGCAACAGGACTCCATGTCTGGTACCAGAGAAATGCATTCCATGTATGCAGTTCAAGATCCACTGATAAGAGCAGGGCTCAGCAGTAAGTGCAAATCACCAGCATAGATGTCTCAAATGAAAAAAAAAAAGGAAACAAGATCTAGTTTTGGTATGAATTTTTAAGCATAAGCATAACAGACTATGTCTTTCCAATATGAATGCATTAAATATGAATGTATGTCCATCTTTTTCTTTAAAACTCACCCTTTTAATTTTTGCTCCTCTTCTTTGTTTTCTTGAAATCTGTCTTGGCCTTGGGTTTTTTGTGCCCTCAGTAATTATCTCCATATCTTCAGTAATAACACTGCAACTCCATAGCTCATACTAAACAGGAAGTCTTCACTGTAAGCCAAATCATTTTACAATATACAGAATAAACAGATGAAAAAGAGTCTTGACAAATTAAGTAGCATCAAGCATGGGCAGAGCTTTTAAAGGCATAAGTACCTTATTACACTAAAACAAGCTTTGACCATATGAAACTAACTGGTTTACACAACTTCCAAATACAGAAATGGTCAATAGGGTTTAGAGAAAAGAAATAGACCATGGCTACCTCAAAACTTTGGGATTTCTCTGAGTATTATGTCATCTTTGAATTTCCAGCCATCTTAATAATTAGTCTGGGACAATCTTTACACTATTTTTAGGCTTACATTTGAGAAATATACTCTCAGCTTCATCTCAGCATGAATGAAGTGTTATTTTCAGCTGTTACAAGAGTATATTTATTAACTCTTACATATCCATAGATCTCTCCTTAGGCTAGTCCTGTTATCCAACAGGAGCAATGGCATTTTCCAAATTCTTTGTGTCTGTTGAGCGATGTTTCAGAATTGAAACTGGGACTTCATTGAGCAAGTGAAGATGCAAATTTGTGTAAACTACAGTTGTAGCCAGACACCTATCTCAGTCTGATTCTCAGAAGTGATGCATTCAGAGAAATAAATCAGGATTTAAGTGCCATTTAAAAAACTCAGCAGTCAGTTTTATAGGTGCTTTTATATCATGATTTAACACTCAATGTATATTGTTTTCTTTACTGTATGAAACACAGTTGAAAGGCTTCTAAAATACAGTCATCAGGGAACCCATTCAGTACCCTGAATGTGATCTATTCAGTGGTGTAATTTGCACCATACTGAAAAAGAGGAAATGAAATGGTGCAAAAT
The DNA here is from genome assembly GCA_034509425.1 of Eopsaltria australis. Classification (NCBI taxonomy): domain Eukaryota; kingdom Metazoa; phylum Chordata; class Aves; order Passeriformes; family Petroicidae; genus Eopsaltria; species Eopsaltria australis. The sequence goes on from JAVTVJ010000242.1 coordinate 3,198,860, forward strand.
TGAAAACCTCCAGTTGTGTTTATCATGTGTAAAAATAAGTTATTAAGAAATTACATTTTCATGTAGAAATAATTTGATTTTTAAGTGTTTATTAAACCACTTTGCAAGCATCTTGCTTTCCAGTACCTGACAGACAGTTAAGAATATTTGTTGCACAAAGCAGTGTTAGAACTCTCTGAGCAACGTAGTTCAGGCACTGGGACCAGTAAGCCAAGTAAGCTGCCTCCAGGAAGCAAACCCTGCAGGGAAGGGAGACAAAGCCTTAGTCAAATGCAGAGTTCAGATGCCCTCACAGCATTTGTGTGCCATGTAGTCACTGACAGATACGCTAAGGACTAAAAGGAGGCAGGTGTTACCAGCAAAGCAGCAAGATGGAGCATCACTGCAGAAAATTTCAATTTACATCCCTATACTTTAACAGTAGCAGTTTTGCCATTTAATCAGTAGGTAGTCTGAAATGAAAAACAAAATTAGTTTTGTCTGCTATTTCTTGATTCTCCAATGAAAAAGCAGCTGTTGCTTCAATTTGCAAGCCTTTTCAGTAACATTTAAATGATCATCTGAATCCTGAAGCAGCCTCAAAAGCCTGCCTACTCTCTGAATTCTTGCCGTATTTATAGTCCTTTAAACATTCACTGATCTCACAGGGTGGTGCTCCAGCAATGCCAGCGATGAAGGGAATGTTGCATAGGCTGGCTCTCCATGGCGTCTCCCCAGAGCCAGCTGAGATGTGTGACAAAATACCTTGTGACCTCTCTGCACTGAACTTCCCAGTGCTATGTGATACTGAAAGAGCAACAGTGGCAGATCTTATGAAAGAGCTATGTAGTCAAGGTTTGCATGCTTTGTTATCAGGGAATTCAAACCTTGTTAGGTGTTTAAGTCAAGCTGGGTGGAGCTGAGGAATGACAAACACTCCATCACCCATTTGTAAATGGATACCTTCCATCTTTTTGCAGTTGGTTCTTTTTGGTTTTTGTACCACTAAATACTGCTTTTCTGTCCAAAAGCCTCAGCATTACAAATTCCATTTTAAAAAAGCCAGGAGCTCTTAGAAGATGCTTGGAAGAAGAACCTTTTATTTGAGCAGTCTGTGAAACCAAATTATTTGGTTTTAAAAATCATACTATTAAAGTTGCTTAGGATGAGAGGTAGAAAACTCACACTGAGTAATCAGCTAGCAGGGAGGCTTCTCCACCCTGCCCTCCTGTAACCTCAGAGGACACTGGTTCTCCTGGCAATACGTACTCATTTTGGACCTGCACTTTTGGCAGGGAGAAGTGAGAGCAGCACAGCTCCATGGATGGGGACAAGCCAGGAGCCAAAGGTGACCCCAGCACAGGCTGGTGATCCTTACCAATGGTCACAGTGCCATATAGGATAGCTGGTAATGAGGTCTACCAGCAGCCACAGCCAGCAGTGTCCTGAGGTCTGTGTAGCACTGCCTGCCAGCACTGAGACTCCTCATAGGTAACCCTGCCTATTCGTGCATCTAGAGCCCTGACAAGCTCTGTTGTTAAAGGGAATTGTGTGTATCATAAAATTGAAAGTGTGAAGTATCATCTACATTTTTAAGTCCCATTGCTACTGCTGTTTGTACATTCTTGTCACAGAACCACAGAATAAACAAGGTTGGAAAAGATGTTTGAGATCATGGAGGCCAACCTATGAATGTCACCTTGTCAACTAGACCATGACTCTGAGTGTCACAGCCAGTGTTCTTTTAAAGACCTCCACATCTGGTGGCTCCACCACCTTCCTGTGCAGCCAATTTCAATGCCCAATCTTCCTGTTAAGATTTTTTCCCTTATGTCCAGACTTGCTATTATGTGGGACTACTGGCACACTTTTGCAGTTATCTTCATTAGCTTAATTTAATTTAAAGTGAAAATTCTAGTAATTCCACTTTTGTAGTGACAGGTAGAACAGGTAAGGAAATATGATAGACCACATAATAGGTGCAGCCTGTTGCAGTTTATTTGCTATTCTTTAATACCTATTTGTTCACTATACCATTTCATGATATCAAATTAGCTCTTCGTCTTAAATATAAAGGGTGTTTTTCACCTTCTTTTCACACAAATGGCAGCAAGAAGTAGCAAATAAAGATAGGCACAAATAAGACATTTTCAGTGAAATATTGTATGTGCAATTACTTGTTCTGTATTTGACTCAGTTTTGATACATATTATGTCCCATATTTAAACCCTGTATTAAACTGATCTGTAGCTTTTCCTTAGTCTTCCCTGATTTTTCTCAGTTCCTTGTTTTTTTTCTCTTCACCTTTCTTAGTATTTCAAAATTCAATAGGCATGCAGAGGGAAGAAACATCTCTGGCTTTTCAACTTATTGTTTGTACTGGGTATATCATATAATGATCTATAGCTTAATTAAGTCAGAAACAATTATTATGGCTGTCTAGTATGACTTGCATATTATTTTATATATACAACTTGATTATCAGAATTGACTATGTTATAATGTCTATGTTATCTTCACGGCCAGCCAGCAAGGGCATTTCCTCACTCACATTGTGGGAAGAAGATATGCTGTTCTTGTCTGTCAGTGACAATGGCTGGGCTACTAAGTTCTGAAAACTTCTGTGGTTTAGATTCAGTGAAATTCCCTGTGCCGTGGGTACCTTCATATTTCAAATTTCTTGTCTTGTGATGCAAAAGAGCCTTTTCCAGACTTAGAGAATCACTAAGTGGAGTTCTTTGAAGGATTAAGAAATCACGAGATCTAGGAGAAGTATAAAGGATGCAGAACTATTTTCTCAACGTACACCTAAAGCTGTCATGACTTTGCACTCAAAAAACAAAGCCCTAAGGAGAGTACAACAGTAGTAAAAATTAGAACATTCCTTATAGTTAATTAGTAGAAAATTCAAGTCAGTTTGTGAAAACATGAGACAGTAAATTTCTGATGTAAACTTCTGTATGAAACCATCCTTGGGACAGGCAAGCACCGGAGCAGATTGTCAACAGGCACTCTGGAGTCTCCATTCTTGGAGGTTTCTGAGACCTAACTGAACAAAGATCTGAGCAGCCTGATCTGATCTCATAGCTGATCCTGCTTTGAGCAGGAGGGAGGATGAGAAACCTGCTCTTGTCCTTTCCAACTTGAATGTCTTGCGATTTTCGTGACTCAGACAATTTTCTTTACATCAGGAACAAGCCCACCACAACATATTTCACACCAAATGTAACTCTGAATTTCTTATGGATATATGCTCCACAGCGTTTTTATTTTGGAATAAAATATCAAATAGAATTGACAACTGCCTAATGCAAAAAAATCAGACCACAGCTTTTACTGAAGGGTAATGTCAAAGCTCTGCATTCCATATGGATGTCACCAAAAGGAATTGTGATTTCATCAACACAGCTGCTAGCTTTATAATGACATATGGGAGTAACTTTTTTTTGATGACTGTTCTTACAGCAATGTTTCCTCCACCTTCTGCATTTTTCCTGACATCATGACTTTAAATATGAGCCAAATTTAAAATGCAGTAGTAATTTCTGACAAACCTTTTGTATTAGTGTTAGCAATCTAATTTAGCTCTAGAATTAACATAGTGTCAAATCTACTATTTCTTAAAGAACCAAATATAACTTTAATTTATTCTGTAATTGTGAGACAGATATTTTATTCTAAGATCCATTTTGTCTTGTACAGTTCAATGTGGACTTAGACTTTTATACACACTCAGATGAGTGAAAGTCTTTGTGGACTTTACTTCTACAGGATAGATTAGGGAAGAAAAGTAATTATAAAAGAACAATATTAAGGACCTAACAAGGATAACAAGGATCCTCTGTATTGATCTTATTTCAAATATAATAATAAATATGATGACAAGTGCATAATAACAGCATAATAACTTTCCATATGCTGTGCTATATTTAGTGTTGTTTTGGGCTATGTAGGAGTTCCTGAACTAAGAAAAAACTGTACAGAGACAATTTGTTACAAACAGAAAAGGCCTCTACAGAAGTGGATCTGTGGATCTTTGATTTATGAGGAACAAATCGAGTATTCCAAGTTTGAGGAGTTTTTTAATGGGAAAATATAGTTTGATACTTTATTTTGTTGGCAGACTTAATGTCAAACCATTTGAATTATCATCTTTCAATAGATATTTTATGCTGCAAGAAGATAAAAAAAAAAGAGACGTTAACTTTCCAATTTAAAGTAGTATGTTTTTCTCATTAAGTGTTTTTAGTATATATTAACAGTCCCTATTAGTGGACATAATTTTTTTTTTTTTATTGAGAAGAAGCAGATGTGAAAAGCAGGCTTGGGTTACAGCTAATAAGAGCGAGAGTCTGAATTCACACACAATCACTTCACAGGTTCAGTTACTAGGTAAGGCTCTGGAATAAATATTGCATGCTTCTCTGGATATCCTTTTCTTATGACAATAGTCTAGGTGAATTTAATGAAAGTAGTAAATAATGAAATGAAGTATTTAATGTAGCAATTGATAATATACATAATTATTAACATTGGTTTAGGTAAGAGTTTCCTATTATATGCTAGTAAGTAAAATTCTGTGACTATAAATACTAGCATTGCATTTCAATTAGCAGCACAAAAAGAGCTTTCAATGAAAAAGGTCATTTATGTGAGACTGATACACGCTTTTAGAATACAAAAATTTTGTTTAGCGATTGCACTTACAGTTTTATGGTGTGTATTTTATTTGTATGGAGTTTTTGCTTTGATAAAAGAATTGTGTGCATGGACATATTTGTATTATGCTGAGATCTACTATAAATCTTGACAAGTTATGAAAGCTGCATCCATTAAGTAGTCTTCCATAACTGAAGGTGAACCAGTAAATATCTAATCACTTCCCTAATAGGACATCATATACCTGGCATTTTCTTTAATTTTTCTGTTTTCTGTACAGTAGTCATAAAATATACCCATCTCAAATGGGTTTGATATTTCATGGTCAGAGGGAAAAGCCACCTAATATTTATCAGTCAGAGTGAAAATAGTGAGGGAATACTTCTAAAAAGCATGAGAAGGCCTCTTGGACATAGGAATGCTAAAATATGCAATCAACAGCACAGATATGAAGATGCAAACTGACATAATAAATTAATAAAATATAAGCTGTATCAATGAACATAAGTTTAAAAATTGAAAATTTAGCTGTAAAAGTTCTAACTTTTGAGAGGGGTTTGGGGGGAAGTAGTGCTGTGTTAAATATAAACCTTTTACTGGAAAATAGCTCTATATATTGTAAACTCATGCAAAACCTTTAGATCGTTATGCAATGTCACAATGGAAGTCAAACAAATTTCAATTCAACCAAAATACACATTAAAAGAGTGCAAATCTTTCTCCAGAAAAGGCATCAAATGCCAATAAAAATTCAGCCTCTATCAGGGAAGAGGTTAATTTCATTCCTTCCCTGGGACATTCCTTCTTAACTCCTGGTAACCCTAACACTTGCAGCTCTTGCATCAGTCACTAAGACAGTAAAGAGTCTGCCTTTTTTCCTTGGTTCCCAGACTCCTTTATGGTACAGAGAGGAAGAGCAGTTTATCCATGTAAAATGGTTCTTTTCTGGATCATAACAAGTCTTCGGAAGGGTCCAGTAACACAAAACACCAACAAATGCATATCAAGCAGTCCAGAAAATGTTGCATAACATGCAAAATTAATTAATTTTAGCACTATTTTAGCTGAGCGGTAGCCTTCACTGGCTGGTTTAACAGCTATGTAGCTTGTCCTTGCTATCTGCAGTCACTGTTAAACCTTTTACAGCACATCTATTTAAATTGGCTGCTCTAAATGGCACTGCCCTAAGTTCCCTTCACTGATGTCAAGAGAGACTTGTAAGCTCACCTTTCTCTGCCGTAGTTTCTTCGTCAGTTTCTTTGTGGAAGAATCTTTATCCCCGGCTGACACCTGTGGGAGCATGATGTGATAAGGAGTCAAAGATGGCCTCTGGGGAGCTGGAATTGAGGTTGAAGGTCTCACATTTAAAAAGTCATTTGCTTCAGGTTTGCTCTTAGGCATTATTCACAGCTTTGCTCTGTCTTCAAACAACAGGAGCAGTGGCCCCACTAAAAGAAAAGAAATCTGAAGTTATTGAATGTGCTTAGAGTTAGTAAATATTAACTTGGGCTTTCAGGAGTCAATCCACAGTGTCTTTAAAGCAAGACAGCTCTCGCTTTTCATTGCCATCGCCTTATTGTTGCTGTATTTTTTTTTTTTTTTCTTACCAGACAAGGTGTTTCTAATAATACTTTTACACAGCATATGGTTTTGGACGCCACTGGAGTTAAATTCTTCTTCCTCAGTTGATTATTATTGTGTTGTTTTCTTATCGGTACTAAAATACAATTAATATTTACGAGAAAATACAGAAGAATATTTGTTTGAATACTTTGTAGTTCTGGGACAGACAAGTGAAGCTTCAGAATGTATTTTAACATATCTGGTGCTAAGTGAAAAGAAGTTCGCAGAATAGGTTTGCAAAAATCAAATACTTAAGCTTTTAATGATCTCAAAGGAATGTCTTATTGTGTGCTTTTGATTATGGAAATATCAGTGTATTGGCTTTATCATCTTCACATTATTTTTTTCACCATATATTTCCTAATGTTATTTTCAGGTTTTTTATTTCTCAAGTAACATAAAACTGAATTTATGTAAGTAAGATTTATGTGGCAAAGAAGTAGGACAGGGTATAGCCATCACTGTCAAATATGTTTCTATAAGAAGGGTAAATGCATGTCTAAAGAAAAAGCTCACAACAGTTACTGATTTCAAAGGGATTTTTTTTCTCTTGTTGTAAATTAAATTTAACCAAATAATTTAAGATGTCAAGTCAGAGAAGAGTTGACGTGAACATAACTTATACACTGTGACATTTTTGTTATTGTTTTTAATTTTCAGTTAAGCAAAGGGCTGTTAAACAATTTTAAAGAGTAAATTTAGCACTTCAGTAACATTGACTCAGAATAAAACAGTCTTCTCAAATTAATTCTGGTAGGAATTTCTATTCTATTATAATATAATCTCAACACATTGTTATCAATTTCTTTCTTTATAAGGTATGCATAAACTGATAATTATCATAAAGTGATAATTTTTTTTCCTTTAAGTGGCTCATAGCATCAAACTTTCATTCTGCTTCTTTCTCCAGTTATCCTGTAGGGTCATGTGTTTGTAGTGAACACAGGCAAAGAATCTGTGCTGTACACAGGAGGGATCAGGTCAGCTCCGAAAGGATTTTATGGGCTAGTTGTGTCCATTATATAAATAGGCTTGTTGTTATCCAGTAGTTAATGTCTATCATAAATATGGGCTGTTTCTAAGAAGAGAAGTCCTTTACTACCACCTGCCCTCTGTCCCAGACACCAGCTATTCATTCCAACCACATTCTCAGCTCTGGCTCACAGGGTCATGCAGGGAGTCAGATCAAAGCAATGGCAGGGATTATAACTAACATTTCTCTTGGATTAGGTTTCATGTACTGATGGGAATATGAGGATTTGCTCCTTGTGTGTGTGTTCTTTTCTTCCTGTTCTACTTCTATACAGATTCTTCAACATGAAGTCTCTGAGTTCTTTAGCTCAGTACAGGAAGAAATTGCTATCAGTGAACACAGGCAAAGAATCTGGCTGTACACAGGAGTGAAGCTATTTTACTTAGCTGTATTCACATTTGCAGGCACTTTCTGTACTAGATTAGGGATTTCCTATGCAGAGGGAAATAGTCCTCTGCTTCTACAGGGAAAAAATCTAATTATATGATTTGGAATTAAGTTGTTTGAGAAGATAGGCCATCCTAGTAAGATTCTACTATATAAGCATTCATAGACACAACGTCTAATGAAAATGAGTTTTTAAAGAGCGTTTTCCAAACATTTGTATACAAGCTTAAGTTGAAGACTTGGAGTCTGTTCAGTCAAATAAAACTCATGCTCTCTGGACTGAGATCATATGTTTTCTTTTTCCTTTCCTTTCCTTTCCTTTCCTTTCCTTTCCTTTCCTTTCCTTTCCTTTCCTTTCCTTTCCTTTCCTTTCCTTTCCTTTCCTTTCCTTTCCTTTCCTTTCCTTTCCTTTCCTCTCCCCTCCTCCCCTCCTCTCCTCTTCTTTCTCTTCTCTTCTCTTCTCTTCTCTTCTCTTCTCTTCTCTTCTCTTCTCTTCTCTTCTCTTCTCTTCTCTTCTCTTCTCTTCTCTTCTCTTCTCTTCTCTTCTCTTCCTCTTCTCTTCCTCTTCTCTTCTCTTCTCTTCCTCTTCTCTCTCTTCTCTCCTCTCCTCTCTCTCTCTCCTCTCCTCTCTCTCTCCTCTCTCTCCTCTCCTCTCCTCTCCTCTCCTCTCCTCTCCTCTCCTCTCCTCTCCTCTTCTTTCTCTTTCATGAATAATTGCTTAACTAGGATCTGAGGCTTCTGACTTTTAAAAAAGAAATATTATTTTGGAGCACAATTCAGTACATTTTAAGTGCTGCTTTCAAAAATATGTTAAAATCTTGATGAGATTAGTTACTTTTATTACAAATTTTTGAACTAATCGCCAAATAAATGATGTTAGGCTGGATCTGACTCAGCTGCAGTAGTCATTACCAAAGAAGACAAAAAAATAATTTTTGACTCAATAGATAAATGGCAAAAATTGAAGAAAAAGTAGTTGAGAATGAATTAGGTACTGGTTTAATGAGGTCAACATGTTTCGTTTCAATGTACAGTATTATGAACAAATCCAGAGTAATGGAAATTATAGACTTTTCCTATGCATACTTGCCAGACAGGAGGCACAAGGATTTGATACTATTACCTGTTTAATAACAGCTCCTGCTCATTATAGCACAGAAACTTAGGCTCTGTTCTCTCCATTATTCTGAGCCAGCACGTTACAAGGAAAAGATTATTTGAGCTTAAAGGTTACTCTGAAGAGTGTATTTCTCTCATCCGGTTCTGCAATCTCTTCATTGATGTGTTACTATCAAAGCCAGACAAATTAAATACTAGATTCAGAGCTTCTCCTGCTCAAAAGTAACTCTCGTGAACAGGTGACCAGAGTTCACAAACAGTTCAGTGGCAGTTCATCAAGAACTGAAAGTAGTGTTCAGTGTCCCAGGGAAGGGTAACCTTGCTACTGAGCATGTTTGAAGAAAGGAGATGGCCTTTTCACTGTCCAGTTATACTGTACCAAAATGTTTCACCAAAATATGTTCAGCAAATTCATTATTAATATATAACTTGTTTCTGGATGACCAAAATTGAGGTTTTGAGTCCAATATATTGTCAAAACCAGAAACTAGTTTGCCTTTATCATTGCTCCTTTAATGAAGTTATTACAATGTTGGCAAATGAAAGTTGTGGTTAACCAACTCTAGTTGCTGGGTTTTGAATAGATTTATTCTCTTATTCAGTAACTACAGTTTTCCTAAGTTCAATATCTATGAGCTACTTTGAAAATATTTTTATAGTTTCCTTTATCTGCTGTAATTTCCCTTCCTATGTTTGATCTGTGCTTCTCATAGTTTCTTGGCATTGTCTCGTGTTGATGAAGCTACACCCTTTCAGTGTGTACCACTAATTATTTTATGTTGCTCTTTTTAAAGGCACTTCAACCTAAAATTAACATTTTTTTACTGAAAGCAAGGCCATGCCTCAGTGTGATTCTTTAGAGCAAAAAACAAGCAGATTGTCCAATTTGATTTCTGTTTGTGGCCAAATACCATATTCTGTGTAGCCTTGTCAAACACATAGATATTCAGATACAGAGCTGGTTCTCTGGATACATGATTCTGTATCTCCATTTCTGCCTGCATGGTTTGTTGATGACTAATTCTGACACAAGTATGATATATCCAAGACAATAATGTTTGTTTATTTTACATTGGTGATCCTTAGTCATAAATACAGTCTCTTTCAAGCAGCCACATAAGATTGAAGAGAAACATCACTTACTCAATGCTGGGTGGCAGATAATGTGAAATTCAGGATGTGAGATACTTATTTTCAATTACAGTTTGCAGTGCATATCAGGCCGAGTCACCCCAACAAGCACAGAGTGCAAATTTTGTTTTGCTATGCTGCCAGCAATCACTGTACCATGGCAGTAGTAAAAAGGTGACATTTCAGAGACAGAACAGTTGGCATATCTGCTGTTATGTGCCTGCACACATCTTGGGAGAGGCAGCAATAACAGTAGTTAGGGCTTATTCAGCCACTGGCCGATGGGAACAGCTATGGAAATGCACTCAACTAATGCATCTCCTGGTACTCCACTCATACACAGTCCCAGAGTGCTATTATTAATTTTTTTCAGCTCTGGTAGCGCCCTTCGGACTCAATAACAGAAGGGAAGTTGTAGCAGTTTTACGTGTTTTCATTTCTATCCAGCTGCCTTTCTGCAATTAGTGACCATGGGGGAATACTCTAAAACCCGGCAATGACAAAGAAAGCCAGGGTGATGGCGGACAATAAATAAATTTTCAATGTTCTGTAGAGGACAAAAATGGCTGACTCAACTTGTGTAGCCAAAGCCTTTAAAGAGCTAAGAAAGCCATAGTTCCCCATGCGTGCATCTGGTGTCACTATATTTGAATATTTCTTAACTTCAGATTACCACAATAAAACACAAACTTTTTTGAATGCTGTCTACATAAAGCAAGCAATAAAATATCTTGGAGGCTGTAGGAACTGATATGTGAAGAAGCATCATATGAATACTTTTGAAAAGGCAGGACTTTAACTTGCAAGTGTTTGGATTTCATTCTCATCAAGGAGAGACTGATACCATGGGGCTGTAATGATGAGTGAAAGCATGAAATTCAAAAAAAATATACATGAGATTGAAATTAGAGAAATACTCTCTGGTGTTCTGATATTTCAGTTTTCAGAAAATTCTCTTGAAGGACCAATCACCTAGAACTTCCAAAACTAGAGGAGATAAACTTTGGAAAACTTAGCACAGAACAAGTTACTGAGATCTGAACAAATGAATAGCCCCTTCTTTATCCTTACTTCTATTAAAATATTTCTATATAAAGTTTTTTTATTTAGATGCTAAAAGCAGAGGTTTTCACCTTTAACTAACCAATAAGATCTCTATAAAACCTATTATTATAAAATAAACTGTTTTAGCAGGGGATATAGCACTAAGTATGCTTTGAAGGAAAGTTTAAATGTTTGTCTGAGGACTTTTTATATTACCAGAAAATCATCAATAATGGAGCATATTTGAAGCCTATGCCTGTGAAAGAAGCAGAACCTGTTTCTAACAGCTTAAAATATGATGTCTAGTCAAAACTCAAGAATCTTAAGTATCATTATACAGCATCCCAGAACATGATACCGTGTTCCAAACATTTGGTCACAGTCATCCCCATTAAAAATTGGCTCCAGAGCATGATACCTTCAGTGTCGGGGTTGAGATGGAAATTTTATTAGTCATTGTAACTTTTTTTTTCCACTAAGAACAAGACAATTTTAAAAAATATAATAAATGATAAAATTACAACCTTGTGCAAGAGCAAAACCAAGGTATTTCAGTGGCATACCAAACAAGAGAGAATACTTTGTGTTATTGTCAGTTGCTGCATTTATTCCTCAAAATGACACTATTATTTTAATAAATATATGAAACACAAGATTGTTTTTGGCTTTTATGTTTAATTAAATTTAATTTTGACTCCAAGAGATCTGCAAGATGAAAAAAATGTCCTAGATGTTTTAGAGAACAACTGTAGAAGGTGATGTTTACATCATTTATGTTAGATTTGGAGAGAAATTCTCTAAGGATTGATGATATAAAGATAATTTCTGTTAACATTTTAGGCTGGTAGCAGCAGCTTGTTTTCATACTACTTAGAAATTCATTTGAGCTCCATGCAACTTTTAGCAAAACCATAATTTTAATTTTGGTCTTCTTCAGAGAACTGAGCTGTGTTAGGTGCTGAAGACTTTCATTGCTGTAATATCTGAGACTGCAGAGATTTGCAAAGGTTTCCTCCTCCCACAGGCTTTGGCTATATTTGTCAACCCAAGACTGTAGGGTGAAACCTGAGGAGTGCTGAACCCATGCATCTCCTGCTGACATCAGTAGGAGCTTAGCACCTATCAGCATCAAAGGGTTTTGTTACTGCAGCTGACTCTCAAAAATGCAAAACAATTAAAAATAATAGCAAGTGGAACAAAACCCAGATGATGCAATAGATACTGGGAAAAGTTTCAAGGATTCCCTAAAAATTCAGAATAATCTTAGTTTTACAATTTAGTATCTCAGTTGTGACCAGACTGTATCAGCAAAACATAATACAGAATTAAATGCAGAATCAAAGCCCAAGTAAATTGTATAATGGCAAGAGTTTGAAGAGATTAGTTGTGATCTACATACAAATTAGCACAAAGTCAATCTAAAGGAACACTGTGATAGGAATCAGCATTGTCTCTTGTGTTTCTACTTTTACATTTAAATGACATGTGCATCCATGATGAACATTTAGGCTTTTGCTTTCTGTCCACCAGTCAATCTGTTTGGTCCTTGACACAGGAATGGTTTTTTATCTGTGTCTGTAGGGTTTTACACAATAGAGATTCTGAACCATAAGGGAAGCTCCAGTAAAACACATAAAGAATAATAAATATTTACATTATCGAGACCACAGTCCCCACATACACTTTTCTAAGGATTCTAAGCTTAAGTGTCCATGTGTCAAATCATGGTTCTTTCTGCCATATTACTTCTCAACCCTAGCAAGATGTTTGTTGCTATGGTCTGGTGTGTTTATTAGCTTAATTTGACTGGTCTGGATTTACTTTGAGGGAAGCCTATTGAATGTCACCCACCTATTTTAGAGTTATCAGCAAGGCTTGGCATATTTGCACATGCTGGTGCCTGGAGTCAGTGTAGTTAGGACTTTGTTTTACTCCTCTACTATGCTTTGATATCTTTTCATATGGACCTATGCAGAAATACTAAATCTATTTGTCCTCAGGAAAGTCAGGAGTCTGGAAGCCCTGAAGATAAATCACAACAGAGACATTTTCTAGTCATAATAAAGACACAGCTAAGCCTGATTATAACTGGAATCGCAGTTGCAATACCACATTAAAACTAAAGTATGAAAATTAATCACAGGAAGTCCAGGAACAAAGATCAGACCTCTAAATTATGATGGAGTAAGTCAGATTTTGCCACAGGGCATAAGCATCAACCTGCAGTTTCCTTTGAAAGCCACTGCAGATGCCAGGGCTAACAATAACTCAGTAGTAGCAGAATAGGCTGTTCAGCTGTACAGTATCCAATGTATAAAATCAGCTGAGATCTCTCTGAAGTGGACTGTGTCTCATCTTTACTGCCAGCTAGCCTTTCAGCCTTTCAAATGTTCAGAATGCATTGCTATGGAGAAAATCACTGAAGCATGAGCTGCCACGTAAGCTTTTAAAATTCTGTTCATGACTTCCCAGTCCTGGCTGCTGTTTTTCCTTTTAAGAAAAGCAACCTATCTTCTCTGTCACTGTCTTGTAACAGTCAGCCTTCCATGCTCTCTTCCTCCTTATTTCCTTCTTTCCTCCCACTTTGTTTTCTGTCTGCTGAGACATCTTCAGACACAGGACTATGTGTTCATGTAACAACTGTGCCAAAAGTTGCGGAGAAGTCCACTGGCTTCTAGATTCTTCAGCTTCCAGTGAAATATCAATTGCTACTGCAGTGTCCACCTAACTGGACATCCATGATTGCCAGCTTAATGGGATAGGCTACTGTATTGTTAACGCACCTGGCAAACATAAAAAGTTGATTTGGGATATAATTAATCAGGTGGTTTGGGTTTTGGGGGGTTTTGGTGTTTTGTTTCTTTATTTGTTTGTTGGTTTGTTTATCTAATCATATTGTGGAATTGCAGTCACACCCAGCTAATTTTCATAACGCTTCCATCTTACACTGCAGATTCCCTCCCAGAGAGACCAGTGATATACAACAGGACTTGAGCTATAGCCCAATTTACAGTAAATATACAATCTTGAGAAAGTTTCTCTATGCCTGCAAGAAATTACTCATCATGAAACAAAATGAACTATTCATTTGTAAGCAACTCCTCTGTACCATCAGCTGTCTGGCACTGCATGGCTGAGTAAAATCTGCCCATATGCATAAGTCATTGATAGCTAAGTCATTGATAGATAAGTCATCACTTTTCTGGGAAGAGCTAGGCTTGTTCATGTAGGTATCTGTGATATTATTAGCATGTGTGAAAATTATTCCTTTTTGAACTATTAAGTGATACCAAGAATTTAGGCAATTTGAATTACTTTTTTTTAAGGTCTTCTTGTTAATTTTTAGTGTATAAGACATTTCTTGATAGTTTCAGCATAGTGGTGTAACACACTGAAACTCTTATTGTGCCACTTGGATCTGTTTTCATGTTGTAGCCAAGAGATATACCAAAGATGTATGGCTCCTTACTGGATATATTACTGCAAGCATCGATTTAGCTCTGCTTAATTAGTAAGAATGACTAATCATTCATTTTCTGGTCCGTTAATCAAATACATTTTCTTTGTTGAAACCCTCTTCTCACAATCACTACCTGTTTTAGAAGGATCTATAGCGACAATTCTGAAATTTCCCCAATCCAAGGGAATTTGCACATTTTAGGAAAGCTTTTTATATCAGTGGGATTCCAACAAGGATCAGAGTCTTTCCATGAGGATAAATAGAACTCATCCCAAAGTATACTGGTGTAAATATTTAAGTGTCTGTGACACCCTCACTTTCGAGATGGACAATGAGATTTTTTGCCAAAGGACTTACTCATCAAAGTTGCAGGATGAAGAGGTGATTTGAAATTAATATATGCAATAGGCTGTGCAATTTTTTGCACTGTTTGTTATACTGCTTGTGAAATAATATTTTTCATCATGCCTTCAATCTTTATATTCTGTCTAAATTTCATTACCTCTGAGATGGATACACAAGAAAAGATAATGCTGAACCAGAAGAACTGGATCATTTAATCTTAAATACATGACTTATACTCATCAGCAAAAAATAAGCACAACAATCAACCAGATTGTGTAAATGTGTTGTTCTAATAACAACTTTTATCAGCTCTGAATTGGACCAAAAGTGGAAGGCAACTTGGAGGAATTGCAGGAATGCAGTTCAGTCAGTCAGGTCAGAAAGATCCTAAGCACATCATGAATTGGCTCGAATGGTATTTACCGTAGTTTCACAGCAGTTGCACAGATTAGACCATAATTTTTGAATGTTTCGTTCACACAAAAGAGCAATTTGAAAGTCCTTTACCAATATTTATGGGATCATTGTTCATATAAAGTAGCTGGGCATACACAAGAGAATTCAATATTCCAGACTGTTCTGTTCTACAGATGACATGAGCCAAGGTCTCCTTTGCCTGATCTTGATGGGCTGCTCAGGTAAATGATAAAGATCTAATGAATTAGAGTAAAGACTAATAGCTAACAGATGTACAGACGCTATCCACTCTATTAATTAATGCTGCTGTACATTATGTGGAACTAATGCAAATTACTGTGTGCAGAATGTTTACAGATTGGAATTGTGCTTAGCAACTTGGTGAGAACCTCACTGGAAGTTTTTCCAATATATTAGGAAAATGCTGTGGAGGAGCTAGTGAGGTGCAATCACTGTGACATTTCTTCATGACTTTTAAGTTCTAATTAGTTCTCCTTGTTTAAGAAATTTTTGTTCAGTTTGAGTCAGTTAAGGCTGGATTTTATCATTTCTTTTAAACAGGTAAGACAATACTGATTTTTTCTACAGTTAAAAATTATAACCCCAGAAAATTAGTATTGCTGATGAAATGGTCTTCAGTCTCAAAAGACTTATTAAATTAGGTATATCTAAAATTAGAGATATAAATTGTGACGCTATAAAAACTTGTATGTGGTGCCAATATGTCCTTCAGAGTATGTTAAGTTTTTCAGACAGCTAAAATTCCTTTTTTCATTCACTTCTCAAAAAAGATAACTCGTCCAAATATTACTATGACTTGTTTATTTTGATATTCAAATGATTTTAGACTCAAACTGACATTTAAAGGAAATTCAGTGATGAGTTGCAAATTGCAACTGAAATGAGTCTTGTATAGTTGACGGTTTAGTCATCAACCAGTTTTCTCTCTCACATAATCACTATTTATTTTTTTCATAATACAAAAATACATTTAAACAAATCAATTGTTGAGTTGGCCAGTGTTTAACAATTCCCTGTATTCAGCTCCAACACTTGAGCTGCTTCTTAAGGCAAAGAAAAGAGAAATAGTAGTAGCTAAAAGAGGAACAGTGGGAAAGGAAGCGTACGTCACCTGAAGCTCAGAAGTTAGCTGTGATATGTACAAGACAGTGAGAAGTGAGAGAATCACTTACAAATTTGGTGTAAACTTGTGTTTGTACCACACACATGGGATCATATATGACACCATCATATTTAGATGCTGTGTTTAAGCTGTGCCATTTTTAATGCCTTTGGTAAAAAATATTATCACATGCAATAACCAAAGCCAAGCTTACTTGCTGTTTAAGGGAGTCAAAGTCTTCTTTAACATGCTCTCAAGTGTGAAAATAATTTTTTTCATTCTCAGCATTAAAATAGATACATCTGCTCAGTATTTATGAGCAAGTTGTAAGCAGTAAAAAAAAAGAAGCATTTTTATTTTGCAATAAGGTCTTTACTCCATATTGTGTATCAGATATGGAATTAAGTTTGATCATTAAAACTACCTCATCATTTGTATTAAATACAATATTTTAATATTTATTATTTTGGTTCTTGAGGCAGCTAGTATATTGGAGACTTCCACTCTGAATTCAGGGTTTCACAGTATTATTGGGCTACTATGAACTGAAATAAAAGCAAACAAAATCTGTGGTAATGATCTGCTACAATATCAAACCTGCTGCAGTGTTTATAACTCCACTTGATCTTTGGTAAGCAGTGTGTTAAATTTTTATTCAACATAGCCAGGAACTCCTGGAGCCTTTGCCAGGATTGTAGAAGGGAGCAACCACTTGAGGTTTGGCCTGCCTGCAATCATGTAATTAGCTTAACTGAATACCAGAAGTTCTGAGATGAGGTTATTTATGAACTAATTGACAGCCTGCGCTGGTTTACCATAGGAGAGAGAAAAAGATAACCTAACAGGAGAAAAAGCTATCCTTAAAATGGAACTATTAGAGCAATGAAATTACTTGGTTTGCATACTTCCAGTCTTCTTGAATTTGTGGTTCCCTTGCTGGGAGAAATTTAACCACTGTCTGTGAGGAAATGTTTGGGGGTTTTTTTAATTCTTTTGTGTCAGCATCCAAGCTTCCCTCATTGCTTAACATCTTTGCATTCTGGTTTTAAGTATGATAAACAGCTTTTCACACCTAATTGAATTGTCCTGATCAAATTCTTTCCGTCCTCAAATGTCTGTCAGTATGTTTAATATAAGAGATTTCAAAATGTTTGTAATCAGGGTCAGTTCAGGATCCTAAACAGGTTTTAACTTCACTCTTCAAAAGCTTCTTGTATTCTGGTTTGTTGTCCATATAATAAGGCTAGTGACAGATTATTTCCTGTCAGGGCATTTCTGAAAATAAGCAAAACAAGATCTATGAGCATTCAAAAGAAAAAGGTCTTCATATTCGGTGGGTAAGTCTATGATATTTTTTAGCATTTAAAATCATTTATAATAACAATTTTTAAATGCCTATAGAGTCTTGGGTGAAAACATTATTATTAATAGTCCCGACTGCAATTTTCAAACAAAGAAACAACAAAGTTCTTGTTTTCATGAAGCTATTTTCAGTAACTTGGATATGGTATACATCCCTGCATACCTAAGACCTCTTGTTTTCCAGTTTCTTTGATTGTAAAGGTCATCATCAGCATAAATTGAACCATAAGTAACAAGATTTAAAGCTGAGTAAGTAGAATCAGTTGACAGTTAAAGAGCTTAAAATAGCCTACTATAGCTTCTAGTAGCTGTGTTACAAGCAATACACAGGATTTCCTCTGTGCTGCTCCCCAGCTGCTCCCCAGCTGAACCCAAGCTGAACCTCTTTTTTGACGCAATCATTTGATCAAAAATGAACAGCTAAAATGAAAGTAATTTTTCAGAAGAGGACATTGCTCACAGAGCAATCAGAGAATTGCTCTGTGAGAAGCTTTGGTTAACTAATCTGAAATATTTCAGTCAGACACATTCTCAACACTCCTAAACTTATCAAATGATAAAAATAACTTTTCCAGATATTTCTCTTGGTGTCCATTTACTAAGGAGATTAATGTTTACCTGTCTTAGGAAAGAAATTGCTTTCCTGTCAGTTCCATATTGCCCTTCATAGTCTTTCCCTCTGTCCCAAAGAAAGTACAGAGTTGCAGAATTGTGTTTTTTTAATTCAGACCCATGACTTTCACATATTTAAGCAATTGTTTGTGCATTGTAGGACTCTCCCAGTACCTGTATGTAGTTATACACCCATTCACACAGCTTTTTGAATAGTGACTGTACATGGCAGAGTAAGAGCATCCCTCTTTTATAGAGAAGACTTGTGTTCCATTCTCTGAGGTCGTCCGTGCTGCTCCCTACTCTTTTTCTCCAGCATTTCTCCAGTCTTTTCATTAATGGTAGTGAGATAGATATGTCTGTAGAAGGATATAGATGTTGGCAGGACAGAAGGGAATTATATAATTTAGAGTTATTTAATTTTCAGTGATCACAGAACCTTCTAAAGAAATCAGTGATCTCCTCTGTGACTGCAGCTGTAGGTTCTCATAAGCTCTATCCCAGCTTTAATGGAAGTGAGGGAATTCCCTTTCCTGTCTCTCAGATGGGTATAATGGCAACATCTCTTAGGAGCCTTCTGACTCATGAACAAAACTAGGAGGGATAAAAATGGATTTGTATGCATTGTCTCTTTCATTTTGAAAGATTTTAGCTGCTGCTCCTTGCTGAAACACCTTACTGCACTGAAATTGAATTATCTATTTAGTCAAAACTATTTGGCCAAGATATTGACAGATTTTTGAAGAGAGCTGACACACATCAGTGTTTGCTACAGTTAGTAAGTTTAGCAGCTGCTCTAGGGAAACTGAACAGCTAGAATTGGCACTGGGGATTTTTTCAGCTCATAGTGCAGAGGATTCTGAACACTCCTTCTCTGTCACCTCTCAGTTTGCTCTCCCTAATAAAAAAGCTTTGATAAGTTTCCTTTGGTACAAATCTGTTTGTAAGGAGCAATCAATAAAACATGTTCAAAGCTGGTCGATAGGGTGAGTCGTACAGAAATTGGAGAAAGCTGATACACTGTGAAGGGGTAGAGTAGGACTGCTAGTTATGGAACCATATCTCTGAGTCTGATACAGTGGAAAATGGTAAGCCAGAAAGGTGTGCAAAAATGGTGTGATTATTTGCATGAGAACTCCAGGCTAGGAAGATGACAGCAGCAGTGTTTTGAGTTGATTTGGAAACAGAACCATTTCCCTGTCAAGGAGACTGGAACTGAAAGGATTGGTGTCAAGATGGACGATTATAATGAGGTTTATATGTTGCAATTGTCTTAGTCAATAAGATGAGAACAATATCGTGTTAAGAAGCTTGGGGACAATGAGATTGGTCTTATTTTCTCCCTTTTAAAATTTTCTTTTCTGCAATGTATCCAGTCTCTTCTTTACTGACTGTATGACCTTTAGAGGTTTTTACTCTTGATTATTTCCTTTCTTGTGGTTGCTTTTAATATGAAGTAGAATATTCAGTCAATGTAGTAAATCTATTTGCTTATGTGTTTAGAAACAATGCACATTATTTATTTTCCAAACTACATAATAGTTTATGAGAATGAGGACCTACTACTGTGATTGCTGCTTTCCCTGCTCCATTAACCTAGAAAAAGCTCAGTTTCTAATGAAATCTAAATCCATTCCAAAGCCAATGAATATCTAATATTAATTCATTTTGTAACACTCTTAAATAAGATATGATATATAATATTTGGTTCAGAATATGCATGATTTCTACATAAGAAGACTGCAAAATCTTTCTGGGAAATTATTGGGAGGGATTGTTTGTGGAATTTTTTTATTAACTATCCCTAATCAGTTCCATTAATCTTCATCTGTAGGTGGACACTTTCATAAAATAATATGACTGGCTTATTTCTCACTGTTCAAATCAGTCATGTTTTATTTCACTCTACACTTCTGTCAAATATTGTTTGGGGTTTTTTGTTTTTGTTTTTGTTTTTTTTTTTTTATTCAACATTTACACATTTAACTTATGAATTAATATTTTTGAAGAAGATGCTTTCTCCTCTTGACTGTACTGCAGAGCAATAGGAATTCCTAGGCTAATGCTAGCACGTGTGCTGAAATTATTTGTTCAGTGAATATAGTGTATAGACTTATTCTTTCATATGTTTTGAGTAAATCCTGGCTCAACCAATTTTCTCTTCTTCCATGTGTAGGATTCGAATGTGAAGTTCATAAGACATTGTAGATACTGTGTGTGGAAATTGCAAATAACAACTTTTACACTAATCTTTTTATTGTCATTATTGTCTCTGGACAATCCAACATGCATATCTTATTAATAGCTATCCTTTGCTCTCTTGGAAATATGATAAAAGTTTGGGTGGCATCAGCTTCAAAGGGTGCATGTTAAGTGACATTCATAAGATCCAAGCACATTTTTTTTTTCAAATAAAAATTAAAATGGAAAGGGAAGTAATCTTAGAAGAGCTTCTTTCTGATCTTGTATCTACACTCTCCTTTAAGGTAAATTCAGGAATGAATTTACCCTGAAGGATACAGGATCCAGGCTGCTTCCTTCTTAAAATTAATAAGATTCACTTTGGCCAAATTGACACTGACTTTTTTCTCTCTCAAAAGGGAAGCAAAGCCAGTTGGTTAATAGACGACAAGTTAGGCTTGCAAATGCCAGTCATATGATGCTTTTTTTGCTTCCACATATGAAATTTCTACCACAGGGAATAAATGACTGACACATCACCCCCTGCCATCAGAACAACTGTCACGCAACACCATTATTTTTCAAACATTAGTGGCATCCCTCCAACTGGCCATAAGGTTGCAGACACATATTTTAATCATTACTTTGCCCATTGCAGGAAGCTAAAGTCGCACCATTTAATGTGTGCTCATGATGAATTTCACTTTCTTTTATAATAAAATGGAAATTAATGAAGCACAGCACAATTGCGGTGAATTAGACAGCAGTAGAACAAGGCAGGAGAATACCCACTTATTGACATTATCAAAGCCATCTTAAATGCATCGACTTTTAAACCAACTCATATTCAATTATTAAAGAGGGACCAGGGGAGTATACTGTTGGCTTAGTAAGAAAGAAGATTATAACAGTTCATTAGTTATTAATTAATTGACAATCTCACTGCTTAATGCCTTTACATTTAATAAACACTTCTGTGCCCAGTGTCTTACTTCTATCCATTCTGGTTTTCATCAAAATGTAAAATATGACATTTTATTTCTTCTGTCCACACATAAAAGGGAGGGTCAACTAGTCATGTTTTAGCAATTTGTATTGAGATATTTTACAACATAAATTATTTATGGAATTAGTAAGTAATTTTTCTATATGAAGTTAGCCATAAGAGTAACATACATCTCTGTTTTTTACTATAGATTAAATTTAGGTGTTAATCCTGTCTTGAGCAAACCACAGGTTTCCTGAATAGCAGCTTGCGGGGAAGGTCTGGGGGAAATGGACCCCACAAGAAAAACAAGAGGTTGTGACGAAAGCGCCCATAATAGAATTCATTTGACAAGAATGATTCAGAGGCAAACCTGTTTGTTCTTCCATAAATCAGTGCTTTACTGGAATTTTTACTCACAGCAATTAGAAGTACATATTTTTGCTGCTGTTTCTATTCACAAGCAACATACTATTGCTTATATAATATATTGAAAAAAGGAAGCATGAATAGCATGCATATTCAGGAATGTAATGCCTTGCTTTTATGCATCCATTTCATTACCAGAACACCTACTGATTTTTTAAGGCAGATTTTTTTGGGGGGTGGGGAGGGTGCAAGATAGATTATAGTCACTCCTATATGTGACCATATAAACATCCTCAGGACAATGTGACACAGGAGCAACTGGGACTGTAGATATACTTTTATTTTTTTGTTACTAGTAGATTTTTTAAAGATCTGCTAATACCATGGAGAGCTGTGAAACATGAAACAGAATTGTGCTGTAGCAGGGCCTGTATTTGTTAGTATGCATAAGTGGAAGTTGGTCCTGGTGCCACTATCTCGATGATTGGGAGGGAGGGAGAGAAGGAACAGTTTGAACCTGGGGCTACCAGTGATTCAATGCATACTATAAAATAGTACTTTGGTTTTAAAAGCCAAACAAACAGAAAACTCATTATGTTGATGGCTGTATGTGTCTCTCACAAAATTATTGTAATATACTATCTGAATCATTACTACCTTTCAGCACATAACTATTATTTGCCCTGTGTATAAAAAAATAAGCAAAGGCTTCTCTCAAAAAAAGATTTTCGTGATAATATTTTACTCCTTTTTATCTTACCAAAGTTTTATATGGGTGGTTAAAGAAAATACAGAGAACCTGAGAGGGTAGGTGGTAACTTTACAGGGTTGGTAACTTTACGTGGTAACATCTTAAACAAAGTTACAGGGTCTGTTCCAGCAGCTGGAATAGATTCTGTCCATAATCACAGAGTGACTATCATATTTCCCACTGTTGAAAAAGGCAGTCACTTTCTCACCTTCCCTCCCAGAGAAAGGGTCCTGCTTCCTTTAGCTCACGCCTAAGAGACCTGATTCAATTAAGTATTTTGTTGAAAATTAATTTAGCAACAAAAAAAGTATGGTTGGTATTTCTGCCGGGTTTGTGAGCTGAATTCACCTACAAACACGTGAGTGCAGAGAGAAAATGACAGGGAGAAATGTTCCCAGGACAGAGGGTTAAAAAATGCCACATGTTCCTTCAACTCTAGGGCCCCAAAATATAAAATAAAAAATTACTAAAATGATTGGATTTTTTAACATTGCACATACACGCACACACACACAAAATGTCCTGCCTAACATGAAATTAAAATGCATCCAGAATCGAAGTAAAAAAAGAGATCATTTAACAGGGGAAGGAAGAGAAGGAAGAATCAGAGTGTCAAAAGGTTAGCAATTTTGCTAAGGAGGGTTATTTCCGTAGAATTTCTCTCTATTCATTTGTGAGTAGAAAGTTTCTCTAGGAGTCAGTTCCAAACAAGAATCTAATTTTAGGCATTTTGATTCACCTCAGGAGGAATCTGACCTCTTCCTGTACTAAAATGTTGAAGAGACTAAGAGACTGACCTTAGGCTAACGTTAGCCTTTGTGTTTGCCTTCCAGTGACTTCAACAATGTGCAAATCAAATTCTATTGAGAAATGCTAAGAATTAAGCTAATTTGGTTCAAAATTCAGCTTTGGTAATTTTAAGTGGGCTGTAGATTTCAGAAAATTATTCAGAAACCTAATAATGTGGAAAATACTTGCACAGGGTAGAAGAAACTTATATCCATTGGCATTGATTTCCTTTCCCCCAGTATATACACATTCCCCTGGAGGACAATTCAGGAATGTTTATAAGGAGGCAAAAAGTTATCAGCAACTGGAAAACAGAAAGGGTAATTTCAGACAGTAAACACAAAAATGTCTGAAATTACATCTGTTCTAGGGTTCTATTTGACCTAAAACATCCTAAATCCTAGGAGGACTTTTTTTTCCATTTTATATTCCAATTTCCTGAACTTTTACTCTTATTCTCACATGAGATTATGTGTATCACTAATATAACTCCTGTACATTGATATAACTCCTGTGATTCTTTTTCCTTTACTGGCACTTTGCCTACATTTCTATACTTCAGGCCTTTGTTCTTTGATATGTCTCCTGATAATCCACTGAATATGCATGTATAACAATACAGCATGATACAGTTTTATCAAAAATGAAGCAACTTGTGTACAAGCTGTATCAAAAATAAATTCAGAATTGAGATACCAGCTCTCTCTGCACATTTTGAAAATTCGAAAGATTTCATAATAGAATTTGTATCTGTGTGAGTTTTGAACATTCTTCCTCGAAAAGAGAGTATGCAGCTCTTTCTAGCTCAAAATAAATGTAATGCTTTATGATTTGTAACCTGTACACATCTCAGAATTGCTAGTTGATTAGATTACTAACTCTGACTTTAGGGTTTTTTTAAGGAATCTCTACTGTACAACTGTATTGGTTGACTATGATGAAACAAGAAACTTCAACATATGTTTAAAATAAGTAAATTAATATGCAATTCTAAAGCTAGAACTCCAGTACGAAACATTCAAAAATACATTTTCCAATTAAGTTTCAGGATTAGCTTACATGCTGATATATTACAAATGTTTTCTAGTGGAATTTGACAGACAGGAGAAAGAAATTCATTACTATTTCTGACAATACAGAAGTGAGACTCAGGCAAAACAGATAACAATATGTTAAATTTATATTTGAAGGTAAGGCTAAAGCTTTTTTCCTCTTCCGTGATTATGCTTTCTAAATAAATGAAAATGGCAATACTGCATTTTGCCATAGTTCAGAAATCTGTGGCTTCTACTATGTCAACTCAGATTCAACTTTCCCTATTTTTTTTGTAACAGCCTACTCATGAGGAAGGGATAATACATTTTTCCTTTCTCAGAAGATGGAGAATTTTAGTTAGCTGTGATTTGTCTGTTTTACATACTTTATAACACATGCTCTACATTAAAACTTTGATGATGGTTTTTTAATACCTGCACTCAACTATGTGAGTAGTTTTGTGTATATACACAACTTTTTGCAAATCAGAGCTGTAGAAATGTACTGAGATAGATTTGGCTAAAGAAAGTAGCTTTTTTTGCATATGTACCATTTTCCTTGCACATAGGACAAGAGGGAATGGCTGTAAACTGCAAGAGAGTGAGTTTAGGTTGGATATTAGAAAGAAATTCTTCACTGTGAGGGTGGTGAGGCACTGGAACGGAGTGCCCAGAGAAGCTGGAAGTTTTCAAGGCCAGGCTGGATGGAGTTTTGAACAACATGACCTAGTGGTAGGTGTCCCTGCCCATGGCAGGGAGGTTGGAACCAGAGAGTCTTTAAGGTCCCTTTCAGCCCAAATAATTCTATGATTCTGACAAAAGCTATTTTGTAGTCATTAAAAATTTTTTAACTTTTTCTAGCTTGGCAATTTTGGTTGAAAGAAAGAAATCAAGGCTTGATTCTCCAACAGAAAACTCCTATACTTATGTTTACATTAAAGATTATGTCCTGAACAGTCAATATTTTTAAACTTCTCTTTCCATTTTTATTTAAAAACTCAAAAGATATAATTTACTTCTAAAAAATCTATCTAGTTCTTTTTTTAACATGAAATTTTTCAGAAATAAGTAATTTTTCAGCCGAAATATTTTTCATAGTGTCTGAATACTTGATTCTATCTTACTGAGAGGCAAAGCTTCTAATGGAAGCTGGCATTGTTCTATGAATTGGCATTATTCCACTGTATCAGGTAAAGATCAAAAAATCTTATATGGTCCTGACAAAAATGTCATTCCCCCCATGGTATGATTAAAAAAAAATTTAAAAAAGATAGAAAAAGAAATTGCTTCAATAGCCTTTTAATTTTTTGGAAACCTGCAATTTTTTAAGAAATCATAAAGTAAGAGAATAGTATAGTGGACATTTTTTCTGGACTGTTACAGAACAAGCCTCTCCTTGCAATAATTCTTATGGAGAACTTCATACTGTAATTTGTAGACCACAATTGTAAGTGCTGTTTATTTAGTATCTTTTGTTTTCCTTGCATTTCCTTTCTTTACGAAGAGTCCTCTATAAATAGAAACCAACCTGTTTCCTTGGCTCAGTATCAGGAAAGTGATGAATCATTTCATATAGTGATGTGCTGAAGATGGTATGAATATTTTAAATGTAGATATAGAGTCTAACTCTAAATAGAGCATCTATCCCTGGAACTCCAAAAGTGGCTAGAGATTTTTGAGCTTTGACAGGACTATGAATGAAAATACATACGTTGTGAAAGAACAGAGCTAAATTCTTCCTATCCCTTCATGTACACTGATCTTTTTTGTTTTAACACAAGCTTTTCTCAAAACTTTGTTGTAAATTTTACGTCATAATTTATTTTTACTTGTCAGAAAAATATTAAAGTATCATAGTCTATGAAAATGAATTCACATGTCACTGTGTGAGTAAATCTCATTATGAAAAATGTGCCACTTTCCAAATTTATGTTCAATTTTGTTTAAATTAATTTCTGTGATTTCATTTTGTTTCCCTTAGGTTAGAGCATTGCCTTGCAGAAAATTAAAGTGTCTAATTGCATAAATATTTATTCCTGGATTATGTTCCATCTAACTCAATAGAATGGAATCACTCACTTTGTAAAGTGTTGTGAAGTCTGTCTTGGGTCTCTTCATCACAGAAAAATATAAATCTGATTAATATCTTTCAAGAAACAAAATACTTTCTAGCCAGACAGAAGCTCTAAAGTGTCTCTTTTCTTGTTTTGTTTTAGATCTTTAGTATTGTTTCTCAGTTCAGGAAACCATTTTGGTTGAAACTGCCAATGCAGAAATGCCTTTGTAATTTCCCTGTGTACCTCTGAGCATGAGCACTAGATGGGATCTGATTTTATCCCATTTCTGTTTACAGCCAAGAATTGGAGAGACTGTTCAGATTTCCATTTTCCTTGCTTAAATCAGGGATTAATCAAGAATTTGAAGTTACAGTATATTCCAAGGTTTTTATTAAGTTAACATGGATCCTGTAGATAATACAAAAAGGTTTGTATTACCATGAGAAAGGGAAAAGCATTGGCTGTGCAGCATTTAGCACTTCCTTTTTTATTTAGCACGGTCATAGCTCATCCCAGAAATTCTTGACTAATCAATTAGCTTTAGCAGTATGTCCCAGAAGATGATTTAATAGGAAGGATCATGTAACTTTGCTGTTGCACACTCTATCAGGGCTGTGAGCCTGTGAGATTACACCCAGCACAGTGAGGAATGCGACAATGTGGCATGAGAAGAATGTGGCACATTACCCACATGTGATAACCCAGCCCAGCACAGTCCTGCCTCATGAGCACACTGCTGGCCTGCTTACAAGATGAACCTAAATAATCTGCAGCATCTTTCTTTGCTTGGCTATCATTCACACCGTTTCACTGCCTTTCATACCATTCACCATTTCAGACCACTGAGAATCAATATATTTATTTCTGTATAACAGAAAAGAAGTGTGCAACAGTTAACAAATGATCCCGAAAGAAAACAAATATTTAAATCCGGTATGCCTGCTTTTCGATCTGGTAAGGTATTTCCGAGGTTTGGATAGAGGATCTTCCAGCAGTGGCTTGAAGAACTGTTTCTTGTGGTAATGAATTTAGGTACACATCACATAATGAGCATAAGCACTAGGTTATAGTTAAGAATATAATCAAGTATAGTTCTCAAGCTAGGATGGATTTAAGTATATTAACTGGCTTCCCGAAGTTGGAGACTAAGGTTTAAAAATTAGGTTTGCTTTCTGTTTTGACTCCTGGCACTTCACTTGCATACAAATATTAAAGTGAGCATAACTATTTTATCTCTTATTTAGCACAAAATCACTCTCTTATCATTCCAATTGACTTCAACTGGAAAATTACAATGATGCGTCTTAGTGATGCATTGTTTCAGATTTAATTGATTTAACTGTTGTCTGATGAAAATCTTATCAAACTTAGTGCTTAGCTGCATTTTGTAGACTAAAGACTGTGAAATTTTGTAAACAGGAATAACCAGCCCTTGCACACGTAGCCTGTGAACATTCAGAAGTTCTGTGTTACTTTGGATATTTACCCAATACCAAGAGTTAGTGAGTCTTTTAAGAATGAGAAATGGAACCGTAATTTTGCAAAGTAGAAAGGAGTTCCAATTAACCCTCAACTAGATTAGCAGCTTGGGAATGGATGGAAAAGTCCAGAGAGGAACTTCTACCTTTTCTTCTGGATGAAGACATGAAAAATGTCTTCTGCAGAGACGAGGACATGAAAAGTAGAAAGATAAACTACTTGCAAGTATAATCCCGCAAGAAGATATGGAATTTTTGTTGTCCCTGGTAATTATTGGCTTATCTTGCTAACCTGCTTCTACATTTCTTCAACTTTTACATGGGAAGGTTCAGATATTAATTTTATATAACTGTATATGTACTTTGTACAATTATTCCAGTGCACAGGAATAATTGCATTCTGGACATTGAGTCAACTGAGTATTGTCAGAAACTGATGCATTAAAAATCTGCGACATCAGCCACCAGAAAGGTAGTTCATATCTGCCCATATCAAGTTTATTTGCATAAATGGGCCCCTTTATTTCCTGAAAGAAATAAACTGAGAGTGAAGTTAGTAGTGGCAGAAGGCCACTGCAAGAAGCAAAAGCAGAGATTTATCTACTGACATCATAATAATCATCTTAATTAACTGAAATGTATATCAGTTGCGTTTGAATGAAATCTGATTTTTTATCCTCTTAAACGTACATAATCTTCATGCTTCCTGAAAACTTCCAGAAGACCTGTCACACAGCATTTCCTTCCAATCCTCTTTCTACTCTTTCATTTTACTGTTATTTGTGGGGAAGAAAGGACTGTTTGTCCTTGTTACTTGCATTTCTTGTTTCATGTGTGATTTCAGCTCTTTGAAAGGTTAAATGCTGTTTACCATGGAAAGGAGATAAATACATAAGTATCATGCACTTCTGCCTTTCTACGTGGATGTTGGAATTTTCTCATTTTTCAGCTCCCAGTACAGTTCCAAACTACTTGAATACAGCTGTAATCACAATTAATTGGAGAAAATTCCATGGTGATGTTGTACAGTGGACAAAACAACAGAAAACAATTGTATACTTTGACTTCCAACTCTCATATGTTGGGGTGAAAATCTAGTTAGTGTGTGTCAACTCACCATGTTATCTATGTTTCTTCTCTTATCTTTGTCTTCATACCAATTTAAGTCTAAAAGTTACCTGGTAATATTGTTGAAATATACTTTTTCTTCATCCAGAAGCTGATTTAAGTTTTATACAGGTGACTGATTTCATCATGTGGATAACTGTAGTTGTGAAATAAGCTTAGATGATCTTGGTCTTACGTCTTTTGGAAAACTACAGGGTTAGTTGAGCAGTTGTACTACTGACTCAATTTTATGTGTTTTATTAACCTCCAAAGCTTATGTGGAAAGAGAAAAATACTTCAATATTATTTTTTCTTGTGCTGACTGATTTTAGAGAAGTTCCTGTGCCTTATTAGGCTTCTCATTTGAAGGGTTTTCTCTGCAACTTATTTATTTTTATGCTATTGCCAAAATCCTAGAGGATTTATATATATATAAAAGCCTAGTATTAGTTTCACTAAGAACTGTAAAAGTTTATATGTGTATCAAGATCTCCAGCTCAGCTCATCAGCTTCTAAATAGTAAAGCCAAAAATTTTTATAAATGACTTTATAAACACCATGTACTGTAGCTATGCCCACTTACCTTATGTTAATAAGGGCTTTTCATACCTGGATTTATGTTTTGATTTTCATCTCTTTGTATCTGGTCAGTTGTTTGCAGCCAACAAAATATGTGTATTTTATTTGTTCTAATCCCTATTCTAATCAATCATGGGATTCAGAAATACGGAAGTTATGAAACAATATATTTAAAATAAAAAGTTAATCAGAAAAGAAAACATTTTCAACATCTTAGAGGATATGTTGTAATGATGAAAGTAGAAGTTGTTGAGATGCAATGGTACAAAATCCGAACATTGTGTGGCAGTTACGCTCCACTTAATGCAACCTGTGATCTACAAATTTAGAAGAAGAAATTAGATTTCAATCCCAGCATCCATGCTAAATTCAATGACATCTGACAAACATGCTGACAGTGTGTTTATCATTCATCATTCACAGAGAAACATGTATTTGACCAGTTTAATTGTTGAACATGGAGCAATGGTGGGGGTACCAAACTAAAAAAAACAGCAAACATCCAGTTCTTCAGGAGCATTTGAAATACATGCTGAAGCTTATAACATTTTGTGTGAAGGAGAATAATTTTAAAAGCTTTTTTTGGTTTGTTATTTATAAGAAAGTATTTCTCTGAAAAATAAAACATAGATTATTTGTTTCTTTGAATAAATAAGGTGTAACTAAAAAATGGTGTTAAAATTATGCAAAAGGATAGTCACAATGTACAGCTGGAGTAGAAATGGTGATTCAGATAGCTGCATTCTATATTTAGATCCAAATTTGTAAACTCCACTAAGGTCAATTTACTAAGTATTTAATATTATGTACATTATATTAATGTTATTTCTGCTTAAAATGGCAGATGCCTTATCTTAGATTCCCTTTGCAGATCTATTTGTGCCTCAATTAAAATAGAAAACACATGTATATTCATGAAGTGAGTTTCACCTTACATAGTAAGACTAGGAAATTCCTCTTCCTTACTCATTTACTTCACCTTCATGCATGAAAATGGATTCATTATTTTGTTATTTATAGGCATCCCTAAAGACCATGGTCTTGCCATCTCCCTGTTTACATGGGCTACGGTGAAGTAGGTCTAATGGCAATATTATAAATTAAACAGCTCCAAGGAATGAGCTCCAGCACTGAAAGCTCATAATATCAAATGGTGGGCTCAATCACATGCTACTCATTGACATCATGATCTAAGGGTCCAAAAAAGTCATCTTTTCCTCACGCTCTTACTCCTGTTCTTCCTGAAACCAAACTCAATTCTGTGCACCAGCAATTTTTAAAGATTCAAATAACTCTTATTTCTTGCTTGGTCAATAAACCTGGAGTGAATATTGGACATTAATGCCAATTTATAAATTATTCTTTAGGGTCTATGTTGTATTTCCAAACATTCCAAGTATGCTTTGCTAGGTGCTTTTAAGATGATTTTTTGTGGTTCTTACAGAAACTTATTAACTGATTTGTCTTTGGGGAAAACACTTTGTCTTTTGTAAATAAATGGAATTGGCCACATCTTCAGCTGCTCATATAAGTGCTTGTCACTCCAAAAAGTTATCTTATGGTAGTTGTAGTTAAATTTTGTGGAAAAGTAATCCAAAATTTGTCCTAATGTTTTCAGCTTGGTTCAGAAGATGGAAAGAGCTTGTGCATGTCTCGAGATGACACCCGTTGGGGTCAGATCAGCGTGTTGATTACAGGCACTGCCCTTCAACGCGCAGTCCCACACCTTTGATGATACAGTTCAAGGGCAATCTCTTGATTTGCCACCTGAAGTGTACTAAAATGCAACAGTTCAATACACACCCATCTTTACTTAATTTAAAGCTTTTTAATTGAATGTCAGTCAATTACACAGTTATAATCCATACCTTGTTACAAAGTACCATACACATGCATTTTAAATAGCACATTTTCTTAACTTAAACCATTTTCCTTTCTAGAAACCATTGCACCTAAGGAATCAATCGTGATTATGGTAACAGCCACTAAGTATTTATTACTTTATGTGATTATTTCATTGCTAAATAAAAAAAAATCACCCTCCTATCTTATTTTCTATTTAACCAACATTTTCCAACATTAAATACTTTTTCAGGGTAAAGTATTTGTCATCTATTTTAATGTTGCCTATGATAGGATTTGCGTATTTTCCAAAAACTAATTAGTCTCACAACAGCTCAGCTATCTCATTTACTCTTAACCTCACCTCTTCCACCTTGATCCATGTCCTATTTTCTTCTTCATAGCTGCTTTTTAGAGTGACTATGAGGATACTAATTTGAAGTGAGTTTTCAGCTTTGTTCTGAAAGCTGGGAAAATTGTGGTCAATCTAATATCCTCTGACAGGGAATCTGAAGTCTTTTGTTCTGTTTATTGAATTAGCCTATCTTCTGCTCCCATGAGCTTTGTTTTTCAGATTGATAGATTCATGATTAATACAAAAGAGAGCAACTGAGGATGACAGTCTCCTCATGTAGAAATATATTCTGCAGCACATGGGGAAAAACATTTCTCACAGGACTTTCTATTTAGGCTAGAGACCACATCTTTGGCCTGGTAGTTTTAAAGGATAACAACAGTCAGTGTTTATTGTACTTCTGTTGAATTAATATAAATTTCAGTAATTCATTCAGGCTGTTTTCAATGAAAAAGCCAGGACCTATTCATAAGACAACAGGCTCAGGTACAGCTTTGTAGTCAGCCTTAGGTGGGAAAAAGTATTTCTCAAAATTTTTAGCAATTCAGTCATTCTATGATTGAATGCCAAGCTATCCAAGTGGCCTGCTTTGGAGTCTAGCTAATGTGAGAATCCATCAGTATAAGGTGAGAGGTTGCAAGATGATGGCTTTAGCAAAATTTAACTCAATAGTCTCGTCTTGTCATTTTCAGTCTTGAAAGAATCTGAATTTGTACAACTTCTGTGTTTTAAGAGCTGATTCATGTGAGACACTGGGACAGGTGAAAACTGAGAACATTTTTGAGATAAATAAACAACATAGTGGAACTATTGGCATGTCAGAGATGTTGCCCTCTGAAAGTAATCCTGCCCTTCGAGGTATTTATGTTAAAGATATTTCTCAAAATAATTTTTGAGAAAATCCTCAGAACATTAGAATTACAAAGAAAAAAAGGTATAAATATTGTATTCATTCCTTAGATTTTCCTTGTATTCATGTAAGAAACGGGGCGTTATGGCTCTCTCAGAAAATCAAATACAAAATTCTATTGATTTATTTTTCTATTGAATGGACATAATGAAGCATTAGGGAATTGATGTCCGTATGACATTTTTAATCTGCTATATAGAATATTTGGGATGTGTGCACAACATCCCAGTATTTGTTTGTAGTTGTCAATTTAAACTATTTCAGGGAACATATGCATCATACATGAAATACTTAAAGTTCCAGCTGAATAAACACTCACATTTTATATGAGCTTCAAAGGTCTACAAGTAGACTTGGTGCACAACTTAAAATGAAAAATGTGTAGTACATGCATCGAACCTTTTTAATTTAAAATGCTATTCTGCCTTATCTAAATTATATATGTTTTGGATCTTTCTGTATTAAGTAATTGTAGGTGGAAGGATGAAGCTTCATATGAAATATTTCTCCACAATATATATTTATTGGCATTCAAGCAGGTTTCAATACTTATTTTACCAAGCGTGACATCATGTGTCAGGAACCCAGAAGTATTTCAGCATATATGGCTAGTAAAGCTGTGGTTAATGCCCATTAACACTTTCCAAGGAGAAGTGAAATATTATAACACATAGATGTTCTAGGGAAGAAATACAGAGTTTAATATCAGGGTTTAGGTTTGGGGGGACAAAGGGAAGGAAGTTTGGATTGTGGTTTTCTGGGGTTTGGAGGGTCTTTTGGAAGGTGGTTGCTTTTTTTGAGATGAAATCCAATTATATTAATTTTAAAAAAATTTATTAACATGTTTTTATAAACTATGGCTCAAATGTGATCTTCAGTTTTTTAAACAAAAAACTTCAGCTGCTAAATGAAAGCACATTCTCTTCCTGCAAGTACTCATTTAGAAACAAAGCAGCACTAATTAAAACCATGTAAGTAAGAAATGGTCATCTGACATAGGAAGCTGTTAAAATATTTCTAGAAGATATTGCTGATGATGCTGAAGTCAATAGAATGATTTTTTTTTCTTTGTTTAAGTAATGTGATTTCCTTCAAAATAAACTGCATAGCACTAATCCTTCTGAAAGTAAAGTGGCAGATTTTAGAACTGTACTTGCACAGGGAAGAATGATTGCATTCTGATTTACATTAATGTAAAAAAAATCACTACATGAGGAAGAAGTTAATCCCACTCCTATTAACACATCACCCATGAAAATGAAATCATGGCATTTGATCTTGCTCTCAGTGAATTCAATGTATTGAGTTTAATAGAAAGTCAACCTCATTGCAGCTAAGTCCAGCCCTGGCCCTACTACTCTAATTAGACTTCAACAATATTAGTTTCTTTTTCCCCTCATCTTTTTACTTCATTTCCCTTGACTGGGCTGCAATTTCACCAAAATGTAGTAGACTAATCATTAACTGGCAGCAGCACAGAGACTGAAACTTTAAATTGACAATCACAGCAGTAGAATACCAGAAATTTATAGAAGCATAACCATTTCTTCTGCTGGGCGTGTGATAATTGTTTTTCTGCTCATTTACATCCAAAAGTAATTAAGTTCTACAACAAAACCATATACTGTAGTATTGGTGCAAAGTCTGCTGCTTGGAGGTTATGCAGAGATTCCATGAAAACATCACAGTGGGAACTGTTGTTCATTTGCATTGTCACTTCCTAAAAATTTGCAGAAACATACCCTTGAAAGAATTAGGTCACAGAAAATGTGGCCTAAGGGCTTCTCCTTTCTGTTTTCCCCAGTGGAGTTCTGCAGCTGATGTGATAAAAACCGTTCTACATCAATAATTTTTTGAGTTTAAGTTTCCTGAAAAATTTATTTGGCTTATAGATATAAACCAACTTTATCATTCAGTGGGAAAATTTCCTTGTCTTTGCTTCCAGACCTGATTTCTTGATACAAATGCAGTGGTGTTATAGTGCATGTAAAGTTGTATAATAAAAGTTGGCAGCTCTAATATCTTCTGAACCTTCTTCAGACAATTGTAGTTAAACCCATGCATTAAAAATGCATGTCATAGTAATGTAAGAAAATTATTACAGGAAGCTTTGCTTTCCCTGGATATTATAACTTAAATATAAACAAATACAACTTCAAAGTTGAGAAATTTTCTTTCTCATGGCATTTTTTACTGAAGTCTCACAGTGTTTCATGCTTACATGCGCCTTTTGCTTTTAGAGGGGTAATGGATAGCGGTTGTTTTCTGGTGCTATTGATAATGTACTTTTCTTATTGAAAATAAGCTAATTAATCACTGTAGTGGGCAGAGAAAAGCTAACTCCTTCTCTCATTTACTTTTCTGAAACTCATTGATTTACATGGTGAGGCATTACTATAGCTGGCAGCAGTATTATACCCTTCATTTCTTAATACTTTGTATATGCTTGCTTCTTTGGTTAGGAAATGCTTTGATATGAATAAACACACTTTAGTCCTGATTTTGCAATCACACATTTTCATGACAGTTTCCTGAGTTAGGCCTGTATCTGCTTATGATACCAAAGCCAGCATTTTATGTACCATGAACTTATTGAGAAAATTTGCATGAATTTTGTTGAATTCTACTTTCCAAAACTTCTCATACATGTACTTAAATATTTTCTTTATCTTCCTATATTTTCTCCTCTTTTTTTTTATTTCAGATACTTTGGATGTTGTTTATTTTATGGCAACATCTCACTTAAGTTTACAATAGTATAGATGATTCTCATTTATGCTTATTCACTTTGCCTTATAGTCATGGAAGTTTTTGTTGAATATTCAGGGGGATCTCATGTAAGTATAACACAGAAAGACCATCTTTATGTAATTTTGATAAATTGTGCAATAATATATTTAACTGTTATTAAAATATAAATAAATAGACAAGGAATAAGCTTTGGATCATTTATTATATCTGTAAAAACATAAACAGCCATAAATAAATGAAGATAGATTCAGAATAACCATCTGTTAGGAAGTTAGTTCAAGTCAAAACACTTAAAAATTGGCACTGTAGGCTGTATTCATGTAAATATGTATTTAGACATTTAAATATCTAGCCTCATGTACAGATGTTCTGATTCACTGCAGCCTTCATTTGGGAACCACTGAGGGCTCAGGATCGACCCACTCAGGTAGCTGCTGAAAATTGGATTCAGGTGCTAAACTTTGTGTTTCTCTGAAACACTGGCACAAGTTCATAGTCTAACAATAGGTCTGTCTCCACAGCTGCTTCCTTGCCAAATAATAAGCATAGAGGTCACAAGGGCCTTTCTCCGTGAGTAACTAATTTGATAATTAGGTGAAATCTCTCTGATCATGATGCAGATTTGAAACCACATAGGCTGTGCTTGTTTCCTGCTTCGTGGGAGGGTTCTTCATCACCGGATTTTCAAACTATAAAAAACTAAGGCAGTCATTGCTGCCCTTGCTTATGTTTTTTTTGCCTGCCTTCTTAAAAACACCAGGCTTAATGGCCCAAAAGGTTATTCTTCTCGGTAAATCTTTGCCATCCGCCCCTTCAACTCACATAACTTTTAAACTCATTGTCTAAATTCAGCCAAACTGAAAAGGGGGCAGAATTTCTGGAAAAATAAGCATCTGACTAGAAAGGGGGGATCCAAATTAATGCGCTGGTGAGAGAACTGTTGGTTGAGTATGCAAGAGATACAAGGTGTCAAAACGTGCCTTAGCTCACACAGTGTATTCGCTGGTAGAACTTGTGGGAAACAAATTGTCATTGTTGAGAGGAGTAGTGCAAAATCAGCACACATGCATGGGAAACAGGTATCACTACTGTTTCGTGACAGAACTTGCTTTTAAAGAAATCATTCAGTCTCACCCAGAAGGAATGGCAATAGCTATCTACCATCAGGAAGGCTCCTGGTCTGTAGCTCCGGGCCGAATGCAAATATTTAAGTCTCAGAGAAAACTCTTCTGCTCTCTGTTCCCCACTGGCTGCCTCTGTGAGACTCACTGATCAGCCCTTCTCTCACTTGAACACTGCTCTTGGGAATCCAGCTCCTACAGTATGCTCAGAGGTAAATTTAATGCAGCCCCACCGAGTCTCCTGCTGAGCCCATGTGACAGATATTAAGTGTTTCAATTCCTGATGTGGTCTAAATTTCTGTTCTGGCTGTAAAAGATTTATATCACAGTGTTGTCTACTGCCCTGTGTCTCTAATTCTGCATGTTTTCACTGTTATCTTCTGTGGATGTGTGAAGTTAAGTCAGTCTGTGAATGCTGTTATTGTTCCTCTCCTATAAAATCAAGTTCTTATCTTCTTGTGCCATTTCCCCTACTAGGGAACTAGGACCATAACCCCAGTTTAAGACATTCTGAGCTGTTAGATAGAGATAAATTACAAGGGTAAGGATATGTAAATAGATTAATATGATCCTGACTTCTTCAATGTCTTCTCAGGATTCAGTGACAGCGGTTAGAGTCTCTGCCAGACAACTATCAGCAGTTTCAGGAACTGTTGAGGCAGATGGCTGAGGCACTAGATCTGATAACAAGCATGCCTGAACTTACTGACTTTTCTGCATTTTTTTATATTAGGGAGAGAGGAAAGCTTATGCCTCTGTAAAATGAGGATATTACCAAACCAGTAAGAGACTTCTGGATTACTCTTTTTTCTTTCTTTTTTTTTTTAATCCATACAATGAAGGGAAAAGAAGACAATAGAAGAGGAGAGGTCTCAAGCACTGGGAGGCTTTTGGTACCTCTCTTCTCACAGACTAGTAACAGCTTCAGTTCACCTCCTCCATCTTATAAAGTCAATTCTTTAGCTGACACATTCCTATAAGAGTCCTATGCTTGCATTAATATGGTTGACATTCCGTTCTAATCATTTCCCAAGGAGAGGTGTAAGGAGGTGAGATTCTTACTCATAACTGTAAAGCAAAGATATTGGTTTCTAGCAACTGATGTGCAGATAAGCCTATCTACCCTTTCACTGTGTTTTGTTACAAAATTACAGCAGAAACTCAACAGGCTCAGATATAACATATTAATCAGAATCCAGTGGGGTGTTTTGAATTACACTGTGGAATAATTATGCTAAACCATAATGCATATATTCTTAAAAATTAGAACCTTTATGAAACATACTTTGGAAAATTAACTAGCCAAAGGAATGTCCTTGGCTTCCCTTCCTCCACTTTCAGTGTTTGTTTGTCTTCTACTTCTCCCGTGTCCACATTCTTCTCCCTGGGACAAGAAATGTCTGTTTTACTTATCAGTCAAGCACCCAATAAACTTTGGCTGTGTTAGGACAAGTAATTCAGAAGGACCTTTCCAGATACCACCATCCAGTGATGACATTTCTTGGTGAGTCATGAATTTTCTTCATATGATCTTATTGAGACTGATGTATGTTATTCTCTTCCCTTAAAATAATACCATAGTTTCCTTCAAAATCATCATTCTGCTCTAGCTGCTGTTGTCCAAAAGTGCTCAGTTATATTTTTCTAATGCAGAATTTTCTCTTAATCTTGAGTTAGTGCTTCTATGGGTACCAATTCATCACTGGAGCTGCAGAGTTGGGTCAGAAACCTGTAAACTCACTGCAGCCATTGGCATTAAACAACATAGGAGATGAAACAGCCATCTGTGGTCTGCTGGAGAGAAGCGATAAAGGAATTTTGTGAGGTGTTACTTCTTCCTTTCCTCTGGAGGCTGACCCTATCCACTGAGCAATAAGCATTCCAGGAAAACTTCAAGGGAATATTACTCTTGAAATATGTCCCACTTAGATATTAGCCACGCTGACTTCCAGGTTATCTTTGCAAGGTGTCCCAAATTTATCTAAACCCCCCCCTCATGACTTTCCTTCATAGGAATGGACATTTCATTGTTATTAATGTAAAGCTGATTACAATGTGTGCATGTACTCTCAGATCACCCAAGTGTGAGAAAGCATATTTAAGTTGCCAGGGGAGAATTTTCTTGACAGCTTTTTACTTTTGCTCTTCATTATAATACATGAAAATGCAAACTTCAAATATTCAAACCCATTGTGCTCTGCTGTGCTATATGACTGTTTTCTTAGCTCTTACAAAGCTCTAGGCCGGCCTGAGCTGACCAAGAGCATTCAACCATATCATTTCCTTTTCTCTTGTCTTTTCCTGACCAACCTGACATGCATGTGTATGTGTGTGTATGAGCTGTTTTCCTTTGGAGGCTGAGCAGTTGTAGGCTTGTCAGGCACCAGGGCTGGAAGGACTGTAGGATGAGTGAATGATGAATAGAGAATTAAGATTGTGGTTGCAAAATGTAGCATGCTTTAGCAACGTTAGAGAACAAAAATGGTCATATTTGCCAGGATTGGCTGGAGAATGATAAATGACAAAAATTCTACTCTTGTGCTTTGAAGTGCTGGCATGGCAGCAAATGAGGATAGTGAACACTCAAATGACCGCTGCAGAGATGAAATTACTGTAACTACTTCACTGCCATCAGCCTGTAGATACATGATATGTGCAGCAGTTTTGGACAAGCTACTACAAATTCACCTGAGAAGCAAAGATGTTTTCTTTTTTTAAGCATGGCTGTTCAGGGTCACTTCTTTTGTAAGGAATTGGAAGGATATTAAGGGAAGTATTACGAAGTGAACCAGAAGTGGTGCATTGTTAGCAGCTGGATGTTGTCCCTGTTATGACACCTGTATGATCGGTGTTAACCAGGTTCCAATGCACAGCACTGAGCATGTCAGGTATCCTCTTTGCAGAGGGAAAAGCCACTTTTACTCCCATGTGTAGTTCCAGAAAATAGGTTTAAAAGTCTTTTTTTCAACAGCCTTAAGGCATTATATGCTTCTGGATGATTGCAATTCTTCAGGTGTAAGCAATGCAAGTAAAGCAGTTTTTTTCTATATTCATACATGCCAACAGTAAAATTGTGTCATGAACACTGAAAATCTGAAAAATATATGCTTCATTCTTACTCCTATAGCTAGGACCTTTGATTGCTTTTTATTTTTATTGGAAAAAATACTATCTGGAATGGGAAAAATAACCTTTCAAAACCAGTTTGTACTGGAATATCACCATTTTCTTAAAACAATTGAAGAAAAGTAATAAAGTGTAATAAAACAAATATATGGGATATATTAAAAATAATTTTCTTTT
This sequence comes from Eopsaltria australis, assembly GCA_034509425.1. NCBI lineage: Eukaryota > Metazoa > Chordata > Aves > Passeriformes > Petroicidae > Eopsaltria > Eopsaltria australis. Next base: position 3,238,766 of record JAVTVJ010000242.1, read on the forward strand.
AAAATATTGTAATGTGTGTCAATGCTAAATTTACCTTAAAAAAACTGGTAATCATTTCCTATCTTATTGTTTTTATACTTATTGTATGCAATTACTTCTTTGTTACAAGCAGTTATATTTAGGCCTCACTAAAATGCTTGTATTTTGATAAGATTGTGATCCCTTTGTGAAAACATTAGGAGTACTTTTTAATAAAAACAGCCTGCAGTCTGTGATGTCTATAGTGGCACATTAAATAATGATTTTATATGAGATAGTAAAGAAAGTAATGTTATAAACATTGTATAAGTGGCAAAACAAAAGGTTTTGCTGTGTATTGCCAGAGTGTGTCAACTAAATCTTAATCTAAGTGGTCTAAGTCAGGTTACTGACATGTAAATATCTTCTGTCACCTGGTACTGGTGTAATTTAGACCATAAGAAGATTGAGTGTTTTCCAGTTAAGAGTCGCTAATGAAACAGTTCTTATTCACTTATATTTTCCCCATTTAATTCAGATTCCTAAAGCTCAAAAAAAATCAGTCTGAATGTGGTGTATGTGTAGTTTCTACATTGCTTTCAAAACGCTTCAACTTACCCAATTCAAAAACTGTGAATGCAGAAATACCACACCTAGGGGACACAATTTCCTTTCTCTTTTTATCTCTTTTGCATTCCTATAAGACTACACATTATAATATATTTTAATTGTATAAAAATTGGCTTTTTTTCTGTTTGCTTGAAAAGCTGTTATGAATTCAAATGTGTGCTTTTCTTAATGTAAAATGAATAGCTGTTAACTAGCTTTTGATAATTATTTATTTTTATGTCCTTCATAAAAAGAAAGCAAATCCACATCTGGGGAAGGCTATTTTTTTAATCTATAATATGCATTAATTCAACAAAGGAAAGAGTAATCAGATTATTCAATTCATTTACATATATATATATATACATATATATAGCAAGAATATAAAGACACACCAGAAGGAGATGTCCTGATCCTTATGGTACTGATACCTGGGGAGCAGGGTGCTCCGTTATGTCTGGCTTGAGGATAAAATAGCACATTCCAGTTTCAGTGTTGGTTGTCCTTTAAACTGCATAAATTCTGTCCTTGTCCTACAGCAATGAAAGAAGTCTTGGCAAATCCACACAGTCATTCATGGCTTTCATCTCCTTGTCCTTTCTCAAATCACTGCTAAAACACCCTCTGTTGACTTCAGGCTCTTGCTTATTTAGCTTAATTAGGGAACAGTGAAACTAGAAAACTGGCAACTTCAGGCATATTCAGCAACCTATAGGCATATCTAACCACTTGCTCCCCTAATTTTGATGAGAAATTTTTAATGCATTGACCTATTTTTATATGGTTGCATTCCAGAGAATCGCAGAATATTTAGGATTGGAAAGGAGGTCACATAGTCCAGCCCCTCCTGCCAAGGCAGGGTCACCCAGAGCAGGTGACCCAGGAACGTGTCCAGGTGGGTTTGGAATCTCTCCAGACAGGGAGACTCCATGACCTCCTTTGGCAGCCTGTTCCAGTGCTCTGCCACCCTCAACACAAGGAAGTTTTCCCTCAGGTTGAGGTGAAACTTCCCATGACAACAAAGGGTTCACCCTTCTGTCACAAAGTTAGGAAAGCAGTCATTGAAGTAATTTACTTGTCTGTGCAGTTTTTGGTGGGCAAGCTAGACCAAGTACCATTAAATGGTAATGACTTTGCATGGCAAAATTAGACACAACCAATTCCTTTAGTACATGGCAGATGTACAAACATAGCAGCAGTTATTAACACAGAGTAATGGATTACTGAGCTTTTTGCTTGTGAAGGAAAACATAGGGTTTCCCCTTAAAATCGTTTTGGTTGCATTAATAAAAAACTTCCATTGGTGGAAGGAGGATGGATTGCTAAGCATCTTGGGTTTAAGTATGTATGTAACTCAATGTAAAAAATTGGCTGGTTTAGGATTGTGTTTCATATTTAAATCAGTGATCTTTGAAGCACTTGAGGACTTTCAGGTTTGTCACTTTGAATTACATTTAAAAATAAATAATGTTTATTCCACACACATGCAAAGATTTGTTTTTTCATGGTTTTAATTCATTTTGCATTAATAATGCTATATTTGGATGAGAAATTAATGGGATGAACAAACATATTCCACATCGGTCTGGCAAAGCTATGCAAATTTTGCACACACAACATGATTTCCAACTAAAAAAATATTATTTACTTTGTACTAGCTTCTATAGATGTACTAGCTTCTAAATTGGCAGAACATCAGATTCACATAACTGGTGCAACTCATGTTGCATGTTAAGCATGATTTGTGACTAATATATTGTTTTGCAATAGTAAACATTGTACCAAGGCCAATGAGATGTCAGCCTCCAAATTCCATTCCCCTGTTGAGCATACTATTTATCCAAGATTATTTAACTCCACTTTGTTTGATATTGATCTGTAGCACAAACATAGGCAAACTTCAAAGTCTAAATTAATTAGAGAAATTCAAGTACTTACAAAGGAAAAAATATTCTCTTGTTTCTTACCACATTGATATGTTTGCTAATAAATTTTGTTACAAAACCTGTGATTTCTTTTTCATTCTTGTACTTCTATTAAAGAAAAACAAACAGCAAAAAACCCCCAAAACCTGGGCTTAGAAAGGATTACTTCTGATATTGCTAACATTTCCTGGAAATGGAAAAACTGAGATAACAGCTGCTGTCTTGGCTCATTTTCGCTTGGGTTTTTTTGTTTGTTGGGTTTAGGTTTTGTTGGTTTGTTGGGGTTTTTCTACTACAGCAATTTGCAAGTAGTTGCAGCTATCTCTAGTAAGCTTACATCATCAGTAAAACATCATTTCCATGTTTCCTGTCCCACCAGAGCACTTCCTCTACTTGCTGACTTGTTCACTTTCTGAATAGCATTTATAGTAACAGCTCTTTCATTTTATTATAAATGCTAATTTATGAAATAACTAAAGGCTAGCTGCATATGGAAGATAACTATAGGAAGAATCTATATTTTATGGTAAAGCAAAATGCCTTCAATGAGAATTAAGAAAATCTTTTCCAAGACATGATGAACTGAAATGTCTCTATATTAGTGTTCTTTTTAAATTCCAAGCATTCATGTCTTCTTGGATTGAAATATTCTTCTGCAATCTCTGCAGTACTGTAGCATTGTAAAGTGATAAACACTCAGTACTAGTGATGAAAAATAGAAGAGCCAAGTAAAACAAGAGGCAAGAAACTCAAATGTTGATTGTGTCAAAAAACAGCTCATTCAGATTTGGCCTTCTTAGGTTATATTAATACGTTCGGCTTTAAAGTACTTTGAAATGTACATGCTAATTTGAGTTTTTTAAATTATGTTTCATGATTTCAAGTCAGAGTGTTGATGAAATTTTATTAATTTTTCAGCCAAATTTATGCCTCTTTCCTTGGAATAAGATTAAGCTTCCAAAAGCACTGTTATATATGTGGTAATCTGTTACTACATCAAAGGTTTAGATTTATTTTGAATCAAAACAGATAATAACTCTCCCTATAACATTTGTAACTCCAGCAAGTCCTCCCTCATGAAACCCATGTTCATATTTAAGGAGTAGCACTCTCCTCCATCACATTTGAAATGGCTGGTGAAAATCTCTGCCAGCCAAAAGGGATCTCTTCACCCTTTTCCGTTCTGGGTTTACCTTGTGCTGAGCAACTGCAGGTATTCCACCCCAAGCAACCTGATCTAACTTTGGAAATGGAGCTGACTTAGAGCAGAGCGTTTGGACCAGATGACTCCAGAGGTTCCTTCCAACATGAATTACTCTACGAGCTCTTCTTTCCAACACTCTAGCTTTGGGACCAGCCTGCTTGAGGCCACTTTGCACTTTGTGTGTACATAACCTAGATTTGTCCTAAGGAACATTTAAAAGTGGTGTTCACATTGCTCTGAGCCTTCACAAAGGGAACACAGGGTTCTCTGTGTGGGTTAATAACACCAGAAGTCATAACCTCCTGGTGTCTCTTCATTGCCCTGAGTGAAATGAACTGGCAATGTCCCACTGATTCTTAGCAGACAGGAGGGGTTTAGAGTCTTACCCTGTGACTTTTCAAAGACTTTCAATTAAATGAACAGGGGGACTGAACTACCTCATCCTTCCTGGAGCTGACAATTTCAAAGCAGAGTTCTGAGTCACAGTGATAGGAGTGGGCAAAGGAGCCTTCCCCTCTCTCCCCACACTGACTCGTCAGGGCTTTCATTTTCCACTCCAGTCTGGAAGCCAACACATCCTAGGACAATTAAATTTATCCTAACAAGAAGACTTTGAAAACTTAATCTCTGAACTGTACCTGAGGAGTGAACTTACATGATGTGAACCCTGACATGGATGCATGTCAGTCTGTAGCTGAAATCAGCTTCCATTTATTTCTTGATATTGGTGATGACTCCTAGAAGGAAAGAAAGTCCTGAAATTTTCCTCAAAATGTTTTAATGTTAGTTTGTACTGCTTAACTGCATTTTGCTATGTGACAGGCTCAGTCTCATTGCAGCTGGGTTTTTTTGTTTTGAAGTAACGTTCAGGTTAGCATGTTGCATTACTGTAGTCATTCTAATTGCTGAAAATATGTTTTGGTTTGACTAGGGTGAACTGAGCCACTTAAAATGGATTTTTATCATAGTTATATTTTACCATGAATAATACTTTCATTATCTAGAAAAGTTGAGAATCATGTTTTGTGACTGATTCCTTCCATGACTAGGAGCAACTCACTTTACCTTTCATTATCTTTGTTATTCAAAAAGATTCAAAAGGGAGGAACTACTATCTTTCCAAGTAGTTTTATTGATTTGTGTTAATAATAAAAAAAAAAGAGCCCACTCCAAACCATTATATCAGAGATCTTTGTTAACCAGTAGCACTTCAAAAATTTCTGCTAGGAATCACTTGTTCCAAGACAAGCGGAAGTACACAAATGTGACTATATACACTTAAAATCAGTAAAGCAACACTTTCATCAGTAAAGAACAAAGGAATGACATTTGACTTACAATTTCATTAAAAATGTTGTCTAAACTGGGGACATGGGGCTGTCTTCACAGTCACTTCAGAAATCTCTTTTGAGTGTTATTACAATACTAAGCATTCCTCAGATATTTAACATCTGTGGAAAATCGAATATCCCAAGATCAATTACATCCCTGCAACAACAGGTGTATGAAAACCCTGATTTTAATTTGTGTAAAGCAGAACCTTCGGAACAATCACCACCAGGAGCAAGCTCTGGTATCTGTGAAATACTTACAAGCAACATATTTAAGGGATTAAAAACTCTTTTTGAGATCTGGCCTGCCTTCAAATGAAATCTAATAAACTAAAAGAATGTTTTGAACACTTTCAGGTGCTAACAAATGTCTAGAGGTAAGAATAGATCTGAGTGAGCTTTTAGGGTTGGTTTACCTTTCTTGTCCACTACAGGATGTCACAACTGCCATATCAGACTTTTAGTGCATAGAGAGAAACTTGCTTGTCCTTCTTTAAAGCAATGAAATTTTATATCTGTAGCATTACCCTCGTGAAATTTTAAAATGAAATTACACAGAATAGAAATAACACCAGAATTTCTTTAATATCCCAAATCATGAATAGGAGCATGTCTAGACTCAAATACAAACCACCTTTTATAGCAAAACTCAAATCCTCCTCTGTTCCCTGCCAAAGGCTGAGTTCAGTCCCTGAGGGCCTGAGCAAGGTTTCCTTGGCTACAGCAGCTGGCGTTGGCAGGGCAGGGAGTGCCGCTCCTGGCCTTGGTGTGCCGAGTGATTTCATCAGCTAGCACAGGTCTTGACAGGTGCAAACACTTTCACTTCACTTTAAGCACCATAAACCCTTTGGTGCATGATTTGGGAGACTGGGAACTTTTTGATCCGGGAAGGGCTGGGATCAGGATGCTGATGGTGATCCTCTAGATCTGTCACTAGTCCTTCAATTCATTTCTTCTAAACATAGAAATAACATTTGTTCTGAAATGAGTTCTTGGTGCATGCTGAATTTGCCAGACATTTCACTTTGAAGCAAAGATATGACAAATGTGCTTCCTAGCATTTTCATGTTGATTTATTCTTCCTCACAAAGGACAACTTCATAAAGAGTTTGAATCAGATCCATGTTCAGACTTTACATATGCAACATTTTTGTGGCTGACAAAGCTGGCTTCTCAGGCAAACTAACTTGGAAATAAAGTCAAACCAGAGAAGGGCATGCTGAGATCGCTATACTTCAATGGCTATTTTTTTCCAACTAATCATCATGATTATTATGAGCAGATATTTACCCTTAGGTGCATTGGGCAGATCATTCTGACTCATCCATTTAATGGATGTTGTCCTTTTGGGTTAATGATTATCTTTTTTGTATGAAAGTTTTGTTAATCCCTATAACTACATAGGATAGCTATTTTAGTACTTACCAGGTGACCTTGATGCTGACATAACCTTTATAGTATTTTTGGCTGTAGCTCGTGTCATGACATTAGTGTGAATTATGGCTGTCTTGAGGATACAAACCTTCATATAGCACAGATGGTCTCTAGGAATAAAAACTGTAATGACAGTCTGCACATCACACATTCAGTCTTTCCTTGCAGACTCTTTCCTTTACTATTGCCTCATACTCTTAGGTACCTCTTAATCAAGCATCTAAGACATAATTTTTTGTGCAGACTGTGTCCTATAATAAAGATTGCAACATGCAATTCTGGAAAGTACCTCTGCTACCAGCATTATCACGGCTTCTCATTGGCCTCCCCCAGACTTCCTTAGAAATGTATCACCATTACTTCCAGACAGCTGATTTTTTTACTACTTCTTTGAAAGAACGTTGAAAGCTGTGTAAGCTCATTAGCAGAGCATGTGTGTAGGCTTAAAATTACAGATAATAGACATATGGTTGAAAAGTCAGTAATTCCTTTATGTATTTGCCAAGACTTAGGTCAAGGTTCAGGGTTTCCTTTGCTGAAACTGGTGAAATCAGAAATACCTCCAGGTGTTCTGGGGAGGGCTTGAAGTTTACATGTAAGACAGGTGATGAGGCACAGTTATCTCAGTTGCCTTCTGCAAGAGCAAGTCATGTTTACTCTAAATTGCACCCAAATGCAATGTGCTTTTCTTTTTGCACATTTTTTGTATAAGCCAATCCTTTTTTAAATAGTTCTTGGTGTTTTCTACGCACTCTCATCTTATTTGTGACATTACAGTAAAGTCATTGTAATAAGTTTTGATGGCACAACTCTGGCTTTTCGTGTCAATGAGATTAACAGTTAATGTATTGGAACATATTTGTGTGCTTAAAAGTAATTTGTATAACCATTTCATAAAAAGTAAAGTGACATAAATATGTGTAAGCAGTTGGATATTTTACAGAAAAATTCATCAAAAGGATGATTTTTACCCAGGTTCACCATGGTCATGGTTCTTCAGTTTTTGCTGGTAAAGCCACAAGCTTTAAATCCAGGTCTTTGGGCTTAGATCTAGGAGAAGATGTGGGGATTGGTGCAGTTGTCCATATACATTGCATCAGCCTGGGGACAGGGAAGCAGCAGTGGGGACAAAATCTACTCTTGCCCTTGTGTTTGCCCTGTTTCAAGTGTGAAAGGCCAGCTCTGCTGGAGAAGTTGCACTGTCTTGACAAAAGGGTCTTTGAGAGTGGCACTGAGTGTTTGACTTGTTAACATGAGCAGTTTGTCACAACTACCCAGAGTGAGGCCACTGACTGCTCGCATGGGGACTACCTTAGAGCAGTGTGACAGCTGCCCCACCTCCCCATGACACCAAAACTGATCTGAGTACATTTTGCTCCTTCCAAATGACCTTTTATAGATGTCTTGGAATATATATTCAGATACTTTTTCAGAATACTGTTTTAAAACCAAATGAAATATTTTTTTCTCCTTGAAATCTCTCAGCAACTTTGTAGGTGAAGTTATTTGGTGCTGTTATTATTTTGTTGTCACAGTTATTCACACTGATTTTTAAAGAATTATGGTCTGTGTGTATGAGCGTGTGTCACCCTTGCTAGTCCATGTTAGAGAAAGCAGCAATAAATGTTACTGCATTTGAGGGCTGCAATAATTTGTCCTTTTGACATTGACTTAATTTTACACATTTTTCAGGAAGCTGAAATGGAATGAGCACCATGTTATACTCAAAAAATCTCTTTTAACCAGGCTCCCTCTATCAGGAACAACATAAGTGTGTGAATATGATGACTAATGTGGAGCAATCCCAAACTAATACCTGTTTAAGATTTCAAACCATAACAAGTCTAGATTAAGTAATTTTTTAGACAAGTGCTTATGCATCTGGCAGTAGAATTTTGTCTTAAATAAGCAATGTTAAAAATAAAGAAGTAATGCTTTTAGAGGTGAACTGTGAAAGAGAGAATCCATATTCATCTTATAAAAGAATGTGTTTATTTTCATTGGGATTTTTGCTTAGATACTGAAGTAATGCGTACATAAATTTTGAAAGCCTATGAAGCTGGAGCCTGAGCAAAGCCTTAAAGAGATACCAAACCCATCCTGTTTTCAAATTCAGCTCTGTTTTGTGTCACAGAACAAAGTTTCTAGTAGAGCCACAGTAATTGACCAGCAATTGCAATTTCTTATGTCGTTATCTTGAAGTGTAAGAGAAAATTCAATATAATTATTTTCTTTTTCTTTTCTTTTTTTCTTTTTTTTTTTTTTTTTTTTTTTTTGTCTTTTATTAACCAGTTAATTTAGGTGATGGGATAGAATACAGCCAGCAGAAGCGTGAAAATATTGGAGTACTCATTGAAGAGACACTGGAACTCTTTGAACGCTACGGTGGAGAAAATGCTTATATAAACATTAAATACATGATCCCTACTTATGCGTCGTGCATGTAAACTGAATTATATTAAATGGGATGATTCCATCTGTGCTCAAAAAAAACTGTATCTGACTCTGTATAGCATCTTGTTAGTCATGCTTTATTTTCTCTACAGCTGCTAAAATAGTGGCTTCTGGGGCATTGGAGTGTTAGCACTATTGTGAGCAAGGCTTTCCAATACATAAATAGTGTCTGTTCCTTTGATTACAATGGTGTACTGTGCTTGTTTGTTCCCTGAAAGAATCACTCCTTTATAACAGAGCTGACTCGAGCAGGAATCTGAGTTAAACCTTCACTTGTGTAGACAATAAAACTATAATTTTCATACGCGATTCAGCAATTGCTGTTCTGTGTCCGCTTGCCCTGAGGGTGATGTCAGAGGCTGTAACAAGAAGAGTTTATGCTGACTGCTTAATAGGTGTTTGTCATGGAAGAGAAACACCAGTTCAGCAATGCCTCTCTAGCAGCTGTGCCGAATAATGTGCACTGACGTACAATAAAACTGTTGAATGTATATACCAATTGCAGCAGGGAAATTTATATTTTCCATTATAAAGCACTGTCATTAAATTAATCCAGGTTTCTTACACACTCCTGCTCTCAGTTTCCAGGTGTTTACTCATGGAACCTGGGTTCCTCTGGATGAACATAAGGCACAAACACAGTTTTGAATAAAAGAAGCCCAGAAACAAACTTGGATAAATAAGATGGAAGATACAGCATACATAAAGAATCAGTCCCTAGCGACACTGTTAATCTGGGTAAACACAGAATATACACGTACATTTCTAAAGGGCACTTGGTGTTTTTGTTACTGCAAGGTTGCTATTGCTTTTCTGTTATTATTATGGTGTGTATGTGTGCAAACAATGTAACTATTGTTGCAGGAATCCCTTACAATTTCCTACTCAGTTAGTTTCTCCTTGCATACCCACAACACAGAACCGATAGAATCATGGATTTAAGCAAAGCTATTGAGACTGACTTTATTGCTTTTTAAGCATTTCTATGGAATAAACCTACAAAAAAAACCCAAATAAACAACCCAGTATTACAATTCTCAAGGGCTACCATTTAAAATTATTGAGTCAGCTCAAAATCAACCAGAGATATGAACTCTGCCTAAAATCATGAGATTTTTTAAAGTACTTTAAAAGACTTTGGGCTCATCTGGCTTTTATTATGGTTTCTGGAGCTCTTCAAATGAATGCAAGTTGCACTTTCAAGCATTTCCCTGTAACTGTTAAGAGCCTGAAATGCACTCTTTGGTGTTAGACACATGAGACTTTTTCCAAGTGCTAATCCATATCCATATTCACACCTTACAAGGCTTGCCCGAGTGAGAGACACAGCCCCTACGCTGCCCTGCTCTCTCGATGCCTGCTGGAAGTGTGGGGAGCACCTTCCCACCTGCTGAAACTTTGAGCCATATCTGTCCTTAGATTGACATTAGAACTTGCCTTTTTCTGTTGTGTGGCACCTTCAGCCTGAGGATTTTCTTTTACTTTTTCCTCTTTCCTGTAAATGAAAAAAGAATGAAGAAGATTTTTACTCTTCCCACCTCCTTGAGGAGCTGCACCTTCAAGTGACGCCACCACCCACGAGCACTCATCAACCCTCTGGTTTGTGCATGGCTGCTGGATGTGTGCCTTTTCTCCAGGCCCCAGAGGCATTTCTTTTCTGTTAGTTTTATTTTTTTTTCCTTCTTCCTGAGTTTTGTTTTGCATAGTTTTTCCAGGGCTAGCCTCAAGTCCCTAGAGTTTAGACAAGGTCTGTCCTGTGTCCAACATACACCTGTGGTGGATAAGCACGTCCAAAACTCTGCCTCATGTCTAGGGTGTCTACAAATCTTTCACCTTCCAGGCAGAAAAGGAGGTGAAGGCTGGCTGTAGGCCCATGCCTGTGAAAACTCAAATGCTTTGTCTTCAAACCTTACAGCACAGAGGCTAGCAGGATACTGCAGGGGGGCATAGGCCACGTCCTCTCTTCTGAAAATGCCTTTCTACACAGCTACCCTGGCACTGTCCACCCAGCCTTTGCTTACAGCTTCTCCCCATTTGCCTTGCATTGTCTCTGGCACCAGTAAGCCATACTTTTTCATTTACTGACATCTATGGATTTGGTAACTGTGGCATTGCAGGTTTCCCATGAGTACAGACTGTGCTGGAAGACTGCAGCTCAGAGGGAGCTAAGTTATTCAGCTCAGAAACAAACCAAGCCCTTCATAAAAGGAGAATTCCCAGGCCACCTTTCACTCCTCAGCTATTTGTATTCTTTCCTTGAGAGAAAGTCCAGTACTGCTCTTTGCCTGAGATCAAAAAGCTCCTCAATAGCTGGCTCCAGTTCCCCTGACACTGGGCTCCAGCCACAGAGCCACTCGCAGGAGGGACTGTGCAGCAAAGGGCTCCCAGCCCTGGGTTTTCCCCATCCCATCACCCCTCTGCATTCCCAACAGCTCTGCTGAGGATGAGAAGTTTCAGGCTCCTCAACAGCCTTTGTAATTCTGTTCCCTCACCCCCTCTTTTGCATCCCCTTCCCTTCAGCTCAACTAGGACAAGACTGCTGACTGACAAAGAGACACCATGGAAAATGGGTACTTTGTGAAGCTGCTGACTTGCCCGAGCCTGATGCCCTCAGCCTCGTGCTCTTCCTTGCAGATTTCTTTCACAAGACATTGGTTCAACAAGGGGTGACCTTTTGGCAAACCATAAGGGCAATAGAGGTCATACATATTCACATCCAGAAAAATAGGTTTTATAGAAAAGTACTTTTATTTGCATGTTCAGGATGGGAACATTAGCCTCCATCACACTATTCCTATGCCTGGTCCATTGATTTAAAAGTGAACATTGTCCCAGAACCTTATTATTTCTAAGAGGTGGACTGATAAAAAGGAGCATGATAAAACCCACAGGCTGGTAATTTAGAAACACTGAGAATAAAACTATTTTAAGATGCCATTTTACTAAGTCAAACTGTAGGCCTTCCAACCTTGACAATGTCCCTTTAAGCATGATCAGTAGCATATTTATAGGCAATTACAGCACAGCTCAGAGCACTTTATAAAGCACAAGATCAAGGACTCAGGTGCTTAAGCATATGAGTAATACTATGCCATTCAATACACTGCTTAGCTATGTTACTATGCTGGAAAAAACAGAATTATGGTTAAAAATAGTAACTGCCTGTCTTTTGGTCAGATCACGTAATTGTGGTCACTGATGCTAGGGGCAAGCCAATCAAAAAATTTTTAATTGTAATCAATTAAAAGGTACTCTGGGCCAGGTGTTTCAAGGGTTATAAATCAAGTGCAGTGGCATTAAGGCTAATTTGGATTTACAGAAGTGGTGTGGGTTGTGCCTTACTCTAGGGTCTTCTCTGCTTTCTAGCTCTCCAGTGATGGTAAGGTAAGGAACATCAGTGAATGAGTGTGTGGAAAGCTAAGTTGTAAGCGCTGGTTTTCAGAAACTACCTGTTTAAAATATCTCCAGTTTATCTTAATAAATATGATAGGTTGGCTGGCAACCATTTAGCTTGAAGAAAAAAAAGCATGTGGTTACCTTGGGGGGGGGGGGGGGGGGTGGAATGTGCCTTTGGCTGCCTTTCTCGTGCTTAGTCATGAAAACAAGCATAAAATAGAATATCTTTGATGATTGCTCCCCAAAACTGTGTAAGGGAACTCTGTAACAGGTGTCAGAGTTTAGGGAACTCTGGCACTTTGTGAGTGCTGGCAGGTGCTGCAGAGCAGTGACTGTGCAAACGATTGATCCATGGCTGCCCGTGTGAAGGTGAGCAGGGGCAGGGGTGGCTGTGGCTCCTGCCCAGCTTGGGCTGGGGCTACCCCTGGGCTCCTGCAGAGGGGCAGAGCCTGGCAGAGGCCGGAGCGAGCTGCTGCCAGCACTGGTGGCGGGGAGCCGGAGCCAGGCTTCTCGCTGGGAGCTTTCCAGTGTTTCAAAGAGGTGGAGCTGCCAAAAAAGTTTGAAAAGAGCCTCCCAGGAGTCAAATACAAAAGGGCTGTGGGAAGTTGTAAGTGGGAGGGAAGGTATGGGACCCTGGCTGGGAGGGTGTTTGTGCGTGGGGTGCAGGAAGGTGTAGCTGCAGCCAAGCAGGGCAAAAATAAAACTTTAGAGCAGACACTATGTGCTTTCCTAATCCTGTCTGGAGACCCTCTGACTTCCAGAAGGGCATTCTCCAGTCTGAGGGGCTCTGCAGGCAGTGGGGCACGTCACATTTTTCCACTCATCTGTAACATCCTGTGTTTTCTGCCTTAAATAAAAGCAGTGATGTTTGTGGGAACTCCATATAAAGCCTGTCTGCTTGCAACCTCTCAGAGCTGCTTTGTACCTCCTGGAGACCGGGAGAGGAAGGTTTATGCCCTGGCAGGACAAGAAGTTCCCTGCACTGGCCCCATAATCCTTCCGGCATGTGAGGGGAGGGAAGGGGAGTGTGTGTGGTGGGGCATATCTTAGCTGTTCTTGTTCTTGCCTAGCAAATCCAGCCTGGGTATGTCTGTGGGGCTCCTTGCTGAGAGCTCTCCCTTCCTTGGACAGTGCGTGGTGGCTTCTGGTGAGGTGGGTGGAAGCCTCCTTGAGCAGAGACAGCAAACTGCAGCCTCAGGGAGGACAAAGTATGTTCCTTGTAGAGCAGGGAGTCAGCTTTGTGCTTCACATCCCATTTGTGATGCCACAGATCAACAAATCCTTTATTTTTTAACCAATGTCACTCAGGAGTTGAGCAGCTCTCACAAATCCCCAGCTCACAACCCCCTGTGCTCTTGGTGTGGGCTCTGTGTGCAGCAGGACAGGGTCAGTGTGCCCAGAGTGGGTGACACTGCTCCCCTCTCTGGGCTTCCCCTTTAGCAGCAGAAGCACCTAATCTTGGCCACCCTGCTGTGACTCTTGCCAGCCAGGAATGTGCCCTGAGTCCCCTTACTCAAGGGGACAGGAGAGGCTGCTCAGATTTTCCTTTTTTTTTTTTTTTTCCAACAGAGCCCCTCACATAGAGCAAAAGCCTTAAGCTACGGAAGAATGGGCACCTTCATGGAAGAGAAAGCTCAGGGCACAGCCGTGTTGGCAAGGCTGTGGCCAGGGGCGTTTTTGGGACTATGCCCTCTCTGTTGCTGTAGTGAGTACCCATGCACAGGAGCTCTCTGCATTTGCTATGGTCTGCTGACTCTGGCTGCTGGGAGTGTGGGGTGAGAGGGGATGAAATGGGAACTAATCCTGTGCTTTTCAAATACTGAAAGAAGTTCAATCCCAGCCTCTTTACTCTGCCATAGTGAAGGTGGGTTAATACATTGAGGTAATAGGAAGAAAGGGAGCACCTAAGAAGAGCACCAGAGTGCTGGATCTTGTGTGCCTGTCTCGAGAAAAGAATATGACAGGCCCTCGTTAAATGGTCTCGGCAATCCAAACTTCCTCTGTGCATCTGCATCAGCACAATGCTTTTGGGGAAGAAATAAAATCAGAGGTTAAGGCTGTTGGAGGGCAGAATGGGATCAGCTGCATACCATCCTGATGTTGTAGCTTGCTCTGCAGCAGTGGGAACACGTTGCTTGTGGATTGTCGCTGCTTCTGTAGCCATATGATGCACAACTTGGCAGAAATTAATTTAGAGTGCCATACTTCATGTGACTGCAGGTAAGTGGATGGATAGGTAACATACTCCTCTGCAATAAATGTTGCAGCCACTGCAGCTCTGTGACTGCCACAGAGTTGTTGTGACCTTGCATGAAATCACATTGCTCTCTGATTTGGGCATAGTGATCAAAGAAACCCTGTGCACAAACTCCTCAAAACACATCAGAAATCTCAAGGAGGTCTCCACATCAAGCACAGCCTGTCAACAACATGTATAGCAGTGTTGGATGATGAAGCCCACTGGGTATAGGCAGGAAAAATTAATGTCTGACATAAAGTATCTACCTTGTGTTGCACATTATTGCATTGATCAGGGGGCCTGGCTTTAAATGTGTGGTCCATCCAGTTTTGTATCAAATTTCAATTTCTGTTTTCTGGGTGTAATTCCTAAGCCCTTCCCTAAGGAGCAATTACCGAAAAGCAGCTTGGCTTACCTAACTCTAGCCTGAGAAGCAGGGAATGATATCCCTGCATCTGGACATCTCCATCTCGTGCATTAGTCTCATTACTTCATTTTCATGTGTTTTTGCTTCCCGCTTCTCCTGGGTCCCTGTGGTGCTGTGCTGAGCTGGAAGAGATGCTGAGGGATCTGTGTGGGTAGGGGGGAAGCTGATGAGAAGAGACCAGGAGTGAGCAGCTATTCCGGCAAAGGCTTTTCCTTGACAGTTTATGCTTTAGAAAATGTGAGTTTTGGGGAACTCACGTCTCTCTCTCCCAATACATTGCAGCATTATGGAGGAAGAGAATGAAGGAGGCCTTATTGCAGAGATGTTTTGCCTCAGCTACTGCCCAGGGAGCAGCTCTGGGGTGGGAAACATTAGCTCTGCTGCAGGTGGGTGACAGGAATGAGAGCAAATGGTGGGAAGCTCTTGGCTTCCCACCATTTGCTCTCATTGTGAGCACTTAGAGGCTACATTTGTTGAACTTTTGGGGCCCCTGCAGCTGCACATCCCAACCCCCTGCCTCTCTGGGCCACCATTTGCTCCCCAGCTACAGCCTGGGTCCTTTCTGTGACTGGGAGTTTTCTGGGTTTTCTTTGGCAGAGCCTTTCCAGCCTCTGCTCCTGAAGTGGGCCAGACAGGTGTCCCACTGCTCTGACATGAGGCAGCCTGGGACTTCCCTTCGCACTTCCTAGGTGACTTCCAAGGCCTGCTTATAGCTGCTGATGCTGGCTGGAAAGGCAGCACATGGTCAACAGCCTTCTTCTCCCCCAGGCACTGCCATCTCTGCCCCAGTGTATTCATGGCAGCATGAATACATGCTGGATGGGATGTTGTCACCATCAAAGCTAGGATATCACCAGGCATCATGGAGCTGAGCCTGGCTCCTCCTAGCCAGCAGCACAACCTGCTAAGCCTCTTTTCCCTTTTCCTGCATGAGCTGTTGGTGGTGTTTTCCCAGGCTGGAGCAAGCCAGTTCCCTAGCACATGCTGAGTAAGAGACTCTGAGGTGCGTGGTCTGCAATTCCCCACCTCAAGAAACTAAATTTTTCCAGGGGTAAGGGGTGGGGGGTTGGGGGAAAGAAAAGAGTCTAGCAGAAATAGTACTTTAAACCACTATTGTAAGCCCAAAGATAAACCCCAGATCTCTTTCAAAATGCTGTTAGTACAGGGAGGGGAAATACCTGGAAGCCCTCGTTCAGCCCCACATTTCACAGTGTGAATTATTCCTCAGCTATTTACTAGAAAAGCTCCATGCCTGACACTTTTTTTACTAGCACTGAATCATCTATGTCTCCTACAAAGGAAGAAATTGCTACTGCACTGCCTCAAGAATCAAAGTAAAGGGAACATCTGCTCTAAACTTCTTGCATCTGATTATTGCTTGCTATGCATTATTACTTACAGTAGTAATGTGCCTAAATTAAAGCTTTCTTCTCTTGTATGTGTTTTTATGCATTGCTCTGGTATAAAATGTGTGGCTTGCTTCAAATCAACCTACAGCTAAAGCTATGTCCGCATAGAGCTGAGCCCACATGTACTTAGATGCAATTAAGGGCACAATTGGAGCATTCTGAAAGATTGCCTTTAAAAGGCCTTTTGTTCACTCCCCCGTAGGGGCTGGGTGTTATAAGCACGTTAAAATGCAACATTAAGGGGAAAAAAAAATCCTCTGTGAAGAATTCTGTAGAGGCACAGCTATGTTTTCTGTAGCTTGGCAGCTGTCTGTATTCAAAGGCTGGGGAATGACTCGCGTTGTGAGGGTGATGATAGTTTTGATAGGAATCCCCCGCATCACAAGAATGTTCCTAATGAAGGAGGAAAAGCCCACCAGAAACATTCCAGGGCTGTCAACCTGCAGGCAGCCAAAGCCAGCATCCGAGCTGCTCTGCACACACTGCAGCAGCAAATCCAGCTGCTTCTGCAGAAGAAAGAGTTAGTGGTTGTTTTTCTTTTCCTGCCTTTCTGAAGTGCATGCAGTCTCACCAATGAGCTTAATTGATTGAAAAAAATATCTGGAAAAATAAAGCTCTTGAACTTGCATGCCTAGAAACCTACCAGCGTCACGTGCATAGCAAAGGCCACGTATCTCACAAAATACCACAACATTTCACAAAGGAGGTTTAAGAGCTCCAATTGAATAAAGCTTTCTATGTGAAATATTGTTATGGATCTACAAAGCAGTTAAACCCTCCTTGGGAAAAAAAAAAGTGTACATCTCTCACAGAGTAGTGGCAGCAGTGTAACTACCACTGAGGCCTCATTAATAATGTTTTTCTTCTTTATCTGTAGAAGGAAAAATGAAATCCTCATCACAGAAAAGAAATTTAAGTTAGTAAATTCTGACCATTTGCTTTTAAATCTACTTATGTGTGTATATATACATAAAAACCTGTGTAACAGGATTCTGGCCTTCTTTAAGGGATGGATCTTCTTACTTAAATCCTGTAATGAAAATAACAGGGCCTAAATTAACTTGATAAGACTGTTTACTATCAATAACTTTGCTGCTGACATAATGCAGGATTGATTTTTGTGGTCTGTGTTATAGCAGCTTTTAATTATAAGACAACCTTGGTGCCACATGAAGTAGGAAAAATGAGCAGTTGCAAGCTCTATGGTGTTTTTTCATGCATATTATAATGGTGGGGTTTTTCTCTTTAAAGAAAGAGAAATAATATTCCTCTGTTTTCAGTGGGGTTTTTTTAAACCTTTTACTCATTAAGCATTTTTTGGCTTCTTGAGAAGATGGTTGCTTTGCCTCTGCTCAACAGCTTCCCTTCATACCCACAAATATCTTCAGCTCTTTATTACTATTGTGCAGAATTGCAGTGTATTTTCATGTCTCCCATATTGCTATAATTATGTTTGGGGAATGGAGATGGATGGTGTGCTGAGTGTGTGATTGGTTTCTCCACAGCCCTCACTCAGGGCTGTTTTCTATAATTTGATCAATAGAAGGCAGTTGTACAAACAGTAGTTTTTAATTTCCAATTTCAGTTTCAAGTTTCTCATGAAAATTTAAATAGTTTTTTTAAAATATATAAAGCAATTTAATTTTGTTTGCCTGAGACAGTTTGTGGCAATTGTTTCCCTCTTCCTTCTGTGAAACCATGGCACTGACCCTTCTGGGCTGCCTGATCCATGCAGACACATGCACCTGCCATCCTGAAGGCTTGGGGAACCTAGTCTTCTCTCATAAACATTCCAAAATAAACATTGAAGGGCAGATGCTGTCACTGAGGTGCAGAAATGTCTGCAAACTTGGCTGAGAGTAGAGTGAAACAAGCTGTGTGCAGGTCCCAACTTGGAGCTGGGCTTATGAACCAAGGATGGGAGACACCCTCCAAGCTGTGGCCTCCAAGGAGGTCAGTGAAAGGACCTTTCCCAGTGCCAATGGGTGCATTCAGTGGCCACCTCACCCAGCTGTGCGTGGCCCTGGTGGTGATCAGGCATCTGTGAGCCCAGCCCTGCAGCACCCACCAGCCTGCTCCTGGCAAAAGCAGATGCCCGCTGTGCCCAGAGTGCACTGAGCTGCCAAAGTCTCTGCACATCTGCTTCCTTCCTGCCACAGCAGATGGTTGCTGCAGCCGGGAGAAGCAGCTGGTAATTGGCATCAGCCAGGCTTGGTGGCTGGGAGGAGGAGGATGAAGCAGCAGCAGGGCAAGGGGTTGAACACTGTGGTATTTTTTACAAGGGAGATGCCTGTGCTGCTTCTTTGCACTAGCTTTGCTCCAGGCAAGAACAGGAGTGATGTATGTGCTGCAAATATAGGGACAGCAGGAAAGAGCTGTGGCTGCTCACTTCTAATGCTCAGCAAAGGGCCACTCTCTCTGCTGCTGCTCAGTGGAAGTGGTGGAGCATTATGGTGGGCAGGGCAGGCCACCACAAGCCCTCTGCCTGGGGGCTGCTGGCTCCCCGGGGTCAGCCAGCTGAAACCCAAAGTGCTGCCGTGCAGTCGAAAGTGCTGCTATTTCTGCTTTTAGCTGAGCAAACTGCAGTCACACAGAAAATGTGTGCTGGAACAGAGGGTGAAACCCAGTCACTTGCTCTAACAACTGCTGATGCCATTCTGGTGCCAGACCTCCTCCTTGCCTCAGTCTCAATGAGAGTGAAATGGGGAAGCAGGGCCGTGTGACTGCTCTGGTTTCAGTTCAGCACGGACAGAACTGTAGTTGCACAGAGCCACAATTGCTGCTAAATATTGCCCATTTCAGCCTTCAGATTGGCCTTAATAAAGTCAAAGGGACTATTCATAGGAAAAAGAAGAGCAGGAGCTGCCTCCTGAGCTTACCTTAAACTTACATTGTTGCTGTACTGTGGGTTGACTGGGGGTTTTCTCCGGTTTATTTTCCCCCAAGCAGCGTTTTTGAAGGACCATATTTGCACATAACCATATTTCCATGTTATAGCTGTGGGGTCTTTTCAGTTGTCTTATCTGTGTTGTTTTGGTTTGTGCAATTTTAATGTTTTACTCATTAACTCTTAACCTGCAATTTTCTATTTAAATTACTTTCTACAGAAAAGGTCAGGAAGCTGGGGAGCTCTGTCTCTTACATGATGTTTTGATTTGATAAAAATGTAGTGTGCACCTTTCTTTAAACACTGGCTAAGGTTAAAATCTGTGATTCTTATCTATTTGTTTAAGAACTCACACAAAACTGCTGCTATCAGGCAATAATAAGAATCATGAAATTTCTATGAAAGGAATTTCTTTTTTATTGTGAACTTTACACCTCTTCCCTTATTTCAGTAAATGCCCAATAAAAGTGCAATAAATCCAAGACTGTAAATGCACTTATAGAGGGTTTGTACTCTGGGCTTTGCAGCTGCCTGGCTTTCCTGCTGCATGCAGCACCCCA
The DNA here is from genome assembly GCA_034509425.1 of Eopsaltria australis. Lineage (NCBI taxonomy): Eukaryota > Metazoa > Chordata > Aves > Passeriformes > Petroicidae > Eopsaltria > Eopsaltria australis. Next base: position 3,258,599 of record JAVTVJ010000242.1, read on the forward strand.
CCTCCTGTGGTGCCAAGGGCTGCCTTTTGGGACCTTCCCAACACAGGCTTGGAACAACTCACCTTGCCTGCAGCACTTGCTGCCCACTTGATGCCGTGCTTGAGAGGGGGAGGAAAATAACATAACCACAAAAACCAACAGTGGTGGATGCCCAAAGGCATGTGGGAAGGGAGTGGGCAGGGACTGCATTCCTGGGAAGGTGAGGGGAGGAAGAGTGTGAGGGATGTGCTGCCTTGCCCACAGGAAGGGGCTGAGAGCTATGGTGTGTGGTACTCTGGTAAGTACCACAGGTAAACTCACAGGTAAATGTAGAATTTGTGAAAGAAATTAAATTGCAGGGGAAAGGGAACCAAACTTCGTGTCAACAGCTGCTTGTACTGAAATAGGTAATACCCTTTAAACTTGAATTTAACAGGGAAAAACGAAACTGTATGTTTGTGCCTTACTCATTTTCCCCTATAAAACCCAATATAAATAGTAAAAATGGGAAGAAAAAAAAAACAACAAAGAAGCCAAGAGATAAATTAAGGCTGAACCAAGCTGAAAATAACTCTCGTGTAAGACTGACCATAACCTTGCATCTGTGATAACCCCCTTAGTGAGGGGAAGGGTGTGATTGTACAGGCAGGGAGATGGTATGAACCACCTCAGCAGCCTCTGTTTCTGCAAGAGCCAATTTGTGTTAGAACCTTCCTAACTGGCTCAACTGCTTCTTACAAAATTTCCTGGGTACAGAGACAGTTTCCCCTCCAGTCCCAGCTGGAAGAGTAGAATGTCCTGAACAAGATTAATAGGTCAAATTTTAAATCTCATACAGGCATCCAGATGTGACTGATTGCAGGCTTTGCTTGCTAAGCTGAGAGTGAGTGTGAGGCAGGGTGGGATGTACTGGAGAGATATCCAGTTTGGATGTGGAGATCCTGTGCAAACTAATGAGAGCTCAGTCTATGGTGCAAGCCCATCCATAATATTTGCCCTTATAGACAGAGACTGAGTCCCAGTTTGTTTTCTGAGATTTTTGTCTCTGGCTTCTCTTCCAGAAAAATGAAATCTACCCCTTAAGGTCAAAAGAAAGAGTTCTCTTCTCTTTCCCATCCTCTCTTGTGTTCTCCACTGCCTTACTCACCCTGATTTACAGATATGAAAAGGGGAGGAAAATCAGCCTTCCTAGCTGCTCATGGTTTTTTTGGTTTATTTTGTGGTTTTTTGGGGTTTGGGTTTTTTTAGCTCAGTCCTATGTTTGTTTGAATTTTGATCATATTCTCCTTGAGCCCAATGATGACCTACTGCTGCTGACTGAGTCAATAGTTACAGCAGCATTTTGGACACCAGACTAGAGAAGCAGCAGTATGTGCTGCTGAAAAAGTGGCTGGTACACAGACTGTATGTTGGGCTTTGTCCCCCCATCTAATGGCCTGTTTGAGCTCCAGGTGAAAAGTTCTCCTGTGGACAACTACATAGTGCGAAAAGATAAACATACGGCTGTTGTTTCAAGGGATGAATCCTAGCTGACCTGCAGCTGGGCAAAACTGTCTAAACAAATTATGCCTTGATGAATGGTCTCCTTGCTAGGCTACCAACAGGCAGCAGATATAAACTGTTCTCCCAGCAAGTGCTTCCTTAGATCTGGCCACCTGTTCCCAACCTGTCTCCTCCTCTCCTCTCTGTGATGTTTAGCTCAGCACAGCAGCACATGCTCAGAAATGCCTCTGAGCAGGGACAGAGCCCTCTACAAGCAGGAGAAATGGAGCTGAGATTCTCAGAAATTAAGGTTTGCAGGCAACATGAGCATAGGAAGAAGTGCTCAACATCAAGGGCTGATGGAGTGAGAGGAAGAAGGTGAAGAAAACTAATGAGAAAAGGAGCAAATGTTCTAGAAGGCCTGTAGTGTATAGGAGGCAAAAGGCAGCAGGGGAAGAAGGTCAAGGCAGGGAAGATTGGTGGTGAGGAATAAGGAGTAAAAGAAGGAGTAAGATGCAAATTAACTAAAGAGCAGAGAAAAATCCATATCACTGTAATATGTGGACATGGGTGACTGGAGGAGGAAAACCTCCCGTCCTTTCATTGCTGTAACAGGAGGATGTGGCAGCTGGATCTCCTCAAATAATACTTGGGAGCTGCCCACAGGCTTCTCCAGGAGGCACTGCTCCTGAGTATGTACTGTGGGACACCACAGTGCTGAACAGACACTAAGTGCTTAAAATTGTGATACAAGACAAATAGATACTTATTCCTGTGTAGTAAAGAGAATACTGCTTAAATATTTAATTGTCTTTCGGTTTACAGTAGTTTACTGGTGTTAAAGCATCCAAAACATGCTCACAAAAAAAAAAAAATAAATCAGCATTTTATAGCTATAAATTATTCTGGTTGATTTTCTTTTTTTCCCCTCTAGACAAAAGCAATCATTTGACAACAGGCTCCCTCAAACAATGCAGCCCGTGATAGTCTCATTACAAACTAACATATTCTCTCACAGCATATTCTCTCACATGTTGAACCAAACTACTGAGAACATAGTAATTGATCATTCATAGATGCAGCCTGGTAGCTAATAGCATCCTCACTTACTTTCTAAACACTGAGCACAGTTAAAATAAATTCAAGATGTATGCATGCGGAAAACTCAATTGCAGCCACATCGGAGATGAACCAAAAATGGAAGCATTCAGAAGTGCTAGTGAAAAATCCAAATAATGACCCACCGTAGATATCAGCCTGAGAACATAACACATGCCCTGTAATTATCTTAAAGGGTCTCTGTCTGTGTGCTTTGTAAATACATGTAATTCTGTCCAAGTAGATGTACCATACAACGGGGTGCTGAAGCCAGGTAAGAAAGCCCTCATGACTTGTGTGTTGTTCCCTTTTCCAGACACATCTGGACTTCAGTCTCCACTGTATTACTGGTAAAGTAAGCCAATTCAGCTACTGGCTAGGATGAGTATGGTGGAAAGACAGATAAAGGTGGATGTGCCACTGTTTATCTACTGCGACTGTCAAGGCTTCCAGGGCCCACTTCAACAGAGAAATATTTTAAAAGTCCATGTTTAAAAAGTATTTAAAAAAAACAAACCAGTAAAAAAAGTCTATTTACACCTTGTGGCTACCTTAGGGTGGGCTGGATGCTTCGAGTCACTGACATTTTGGAAACTAGCCCTTTGAATTTGTCATGCCTGACCTGTGATTGCCACTTTGCATGGGGCAGCAGCATGTACATGGTGCTGGTGTGTTACATGTGCACAGCCCCAGGTGGCCAGGCAAAACAGGAGAGCTATTACAAGCACTGCAGTGCATGGAAATGGCAATTTTATGGATAATACTATGTGGTGATTTATTAAAAGCTGTGATTCTCCAGCAGCTTTTATGGTATCATCATAAACCAACACTCCTGTATAGTGCATTAAGCTGGGTAATGCTGTTGGTTCTTCACCAGGGCTGACAGAACTATATGTAAGATTGCATAGGGCGGGCTGGTGAGCTGAAAGTACCATCACTCTAAATGGATCATCAAGAGAGGAGGAAAAGCCACAGGGTCAGCACAGTGAGGGTGTTTTTCAGGGCAAGGGAACCCACTATGGAAGGGCAAATCCTGCTGTTCACTACATCAATCAGTGCCAGTGGTTTGCAGGCCTGGAGTGGCTCCACTTCAGCATCAGTGACAATAGTGGCAGAGCTTGTCTCTCTGGGTTTAACCATTAGGGCAGGTAATTGGAGCTCTTTGGTTCCTGCCCCTGCTCCCCTGCTAACTTGCTGCAGGGCATTTGGGTTGTAGCTTGACCTCTTTATGCTCTAATTTTCCATTCAATAGCATGTGAATATTAGCTGTTATGTTGAGGTTCTGTGATGCTCTGATAAATGAGGGAACATGCATTAGACCCAGTGGGAATGGGGTGTGCAGCATTATTAGGATGTATACAACTCTATGTTTTGAGAAACATTTATATTCCACCTCTTAAATATCTTTTGCAAATGGAACTTGTAAAAAAACAGGGCAAGCACTGCTAACACAGCTTTGCCACACACTGTCAAGTGCTTATAAACTCTATTTATAGCTACAGTTAAAGATTCAGATATGCAAGCACTCCATTAAAAGACCACATTAATGAGCCCTTAGAGAAAATATCTCACAAAGCCTTTTGAGCTTGTAACTGCTCAGTTGTTCAGGGCTTCTTGCTTGTTAACATTCATAAAATATAAATACTGTGTACTAAACACCAGCACTTTGTGGATCACAATGACTTATCTTCCCAGCAGCACTGCAAGGTGAGGGGAGAGGCAGCAGTGGCACCGCTGGGGTGGCCGCGCTCCCCATGGGCTGCTGGGCTGCACATGTCGCTCACCCACCGCCTTATCTGGGGCCTGTCTGAGCTCTGCAAGGCTGAGTGGCAGATTGACTCCCAGGTCAGCATCTGTGAGTATAATTTCAGAGGGAACAATCAAACCTATTAGCTGAGAGTGGCAGAGCTGGGCCCCCTCACAGCCGTGGCTCCAGAGCGTAGTGAGTATTTGGAGCAAAATCTAATAGATAAAAATCACAGGAGATTTTTTTCCTTTTTCCTTCGACATAAGCTGGCTGATGAGAAGTGTCATTTGAAAGAGAAAAAAGTTGCTATATTTGATTTGTCATTATTTCCCCATTGTCCGTTCCTGCCTGTGATTATACAGTTCCCATTTTCTCTTCTTTGCCTCTCAGAATTCCATATTTTAGGCTGTGACTGATGCTCTTGCTTAAATGTTTTTGATATATGTTTTATCTGAAATTGTCTTATCAAGTCTGCATTGTGTAAACAAAAATCGCTGGAGCCCATTTTAGAATAATTGTCTGTAACCTTTAATATTGCATTTCCATCCATCCACAAGTCACAAAGTGCTTGAGCAGTAGAGAAGGCCATTTCTGCATTTATATCTTGCTCTCAGCAAGCTGCAGCAGCTGAGGTAGAGCAAGATCGAGCAACTTTTTGGATGCTATTTGCCGGCACATTAGCAACCAGTCTATGTCCTTGTCTTTGTGCTTTTGGTCCTGTAAACTTTCAAACAGAAGGTGCTCTCCCAGAAGGAATAATTCTGCTCACAAAACCAAAAATAAGGACAGCAGGCTTTAAAAAGCTTCAGGGCAGTTCTTACTGTTCAAATGTGTCATTGATTTCAATAGTGCATTAGCAGGCTTGTTAAGCAGGATCTAAAGTGCTTAGGTTTATTTTATAGTGGTGAGTACCTGATTGTTCAAAATATTAGCATCCTATTGTAACAGGGAACTGGCTCATGCCATAAACTGCCCAGTGCTGAGACTGCTGAGAGAGCCTGATAAAAAGGGTCATTTGCAATCAATTGGTGATGTAGGAAGGCAGGGCTGTGACACTTCCTGCTGCTCTCCTCATTAATTTCCCTTTATCTGGCCCAGTCTGTCTGTTGACAGAGCATTGCTGTCTGTCCCGTGTCAGGTGTACAGGCTCCTGCTCAGCTCCTCCCCCTGAGCCCCACTGCATTTCTGTCCATCTGTGGGTGAGATTTACATTGACTGTGCCAATAACCTGGGAGACAGCAAGAAAAATCCTGTGGCCCAAGGGGTGGATTGCTATACTGGAAGATCTGGCTGGACTCTCCCTGGCCTGGTGGTGGAGCTGGTCCTGTGTGCAGCAAGCTGGTGGCCAACAGAGTCTGCACATCAGCCAGTCAGATGGACATCTCCATGTCAGGCAAATCTTTTCTTGTGTCCACTGACCATGCTGACTGATCTCCACTAACTAAAAGGGGAGCAGGATCTGATCCCCAGTTCCCATGTTCCTGTCCAAACATGTGACAAATCCTTGTGGTATGGAAAAACTTTAACGGCAAAGTTTGAAATTCAGTCCACCAGTCTTACATATTGTCCCATAAGTTGTTAGAGAAATCCTTTGTGAAGCTGTGGATGAGAAAGCCACCAGGAACAGTCTGTGCCCTGACTTCAGGGTTTTGGTCAGCCAGCACAGCCTCCAGCCCTGACCCTTAGGGTAGGTTCTCCTTCAGGCCATTTTGGCAGAGATAATGTGTGTTCAGGGAGCAAGCAGGTGAGCAAAGGCTGGGGAAACGGTGGAGAGGTGTGGGGGACATTGGTTTTGTAACCCACCACCATTTTGTATCTGGCTCTGCAGAAATGGCCCCATGGTGTTACAGCAGGGGACATATGAGGGTCTGCAGCTCTTACAGACTTCCAGGAGCCGCTGGCAATGGAGCAGGGGCCTGGGCACTTGGGCTTACAACAACGACTGCCTCTCGCATCCTCTGGGGACTGAGCATTCAAGAGGTTCATCTCTTTGTTTTTTTCATCTGTGCAGGAAGCAAATTCGCACCACTGAGGAATTGAATACTTTAAACCACTCCAAAGCAAACGGGTCATATCCATGTTCTCCACGCTCTCGGTGGTAAAACAAAGCACGCTGAATAAACCCTTGCTGGCAGAGTCCAGAGGCTGCCTTGCTGCAAGTGATGTTGTCTGCAGGCTGGCCCAGGCTTTAGCTGTGTTAAGTACATATATATGTTAAGCTTCTGTGTGAGAGCAAAAGGGAAAATGAGAGGGAATTATGTGGGCAGGTGGAATGAACAAATTGCTGTTGGTGGAGGCAGGACTTGTGTGTGGGACAAAGGGGTTGGAAAGTGTTAAAGAATGGGAAGCTTCTCAGAGGAAAGCAGCTGGGCTTCTGAGAACAGAAAAGAGTAATAACTTACAGAATTAAGAAAATATTTTTAATTTCAACTGAATTAGAATAAAGCACTTAAGTTCATTCACAAATATGAATCTTAACTTCTATACCCTGGTTTCCCTCTCCATAAAATACACATAACAGCACTTTCGTTACTCACCGGGTGGTGTGAAAACAAGTTCATTCATTTCTGGGAAGCATTTGTGCAATATGGGAAGTATAGCAAAGACTATGAATATACAGCTAAAGCTGTGGGCTGGCATTGAGGCACTTGGCATCTCCCCAGATATGTCATGTATCATGCAAAAGAGCCAAGAGAGGAGGGTACGAAAACACAGGCCAAACTTAATGAGAACTGAAATCAAGAACATGTGACTCCCCAAAATTAGAAGTGTAAAAGCTTTGAACTCTCCGAAAACACTGAGAGTTCTCCACACTTCTCAGAACACTGAGAGGGGCATATGTTTTCTAAAAAAAACAGCAAAAGGCAATGAAGAGGTAGGTTGCAGTAGGGAAATACTCAAAGATATAGTCCATGGGAATCAAGAAATCCATATGCCATTGAGAAATAGTTCTACTTGAAGTGGGGATGACCACTGTGATTGACTGGGGGAAACAAAATGAGCAATAAAGATAGAAGAATATGAGACTTATAAATCAGCAGGGTCAGTGCTGCAGGAACAGGTAGAAGATCATGAAAGAATGCAAGGAAATTATCCAAAAAGCTGAGACAGAAAAATAAGAAGGGAAAAGATGTGAACATGATAAAAGTTTTTATAAATTTGGTGTGTAGGAAGCTGCAGGTCAGCTGGGGATACAGCCATCATCTTCCTGAGCAACAGGGTAGCCACCTTGACTAAAAGGGGGATATTGCCTGGAAAGTGAATTACCACTTGTACCTTAGTCTTCAGTAGGGAGAGATGTTAAGTCTGTCACAGTTTCTAGACATTTTCCAAGGACAGGAAAAAGAAAATCATTAACTCTGAAGGCTACCAGGGAATCAAACAATTGACTAAACCCACCTAGATAAAGAACTATTAAAAAAGTGGTTTGTTTACACCCCAGGTTTATCCTAAAAAAATAAATATTAAAGGAATTAAATCATCCAGGAAGCTTAAGCTGGCTATGGAAAAGGTACCAGAGGAATTAAGAGGAGACATTGCTGCATCCCAGACTTTTAAGGGGAAATAATAGAGGAAGAAGTGTCTATCAGCACCAGGGAGCACTTAAGACAGCTGATTATCATTACTAGAAAGAGAGATGGAACTGGACACCAATTCTTTACGTCATTAAATAAAAGAAGAAAAACGGGGTTAAGGGGAATAAAAGATTTATTTTAGCATCTTCAGATTTCAAGAGTACAAGGATTCAGTGCTCTATGGGACACCACTGAATGAGATGGGAGATATGGGACTGAGTTTTTTGATGCTGGGCTTGATTATGTAAACCAGGTGAGAAATATGTAGCAATTATTTAGGGTAGAGGTGGATAATGGAGTGACATGCTTATGTATTGAATTCTGTTAGCACTGTACAGGTGTCACTTGGAAGAACGAGCACAAGGAAGCAAAGACATCAAAGAAAGAGGCATAAGGGAGAGCAAAAAGGAAGAAGGCTTTTGGAAGCAGAGAATGTTTGCACTGGTATATGGAATTTAACCTGAAAAAATATCAAGCTGGGAAAAAGAAAGTCAAGGTAAAGGTGCCTTAAGGAGATAGCTGGGCAAGTCAGCATAGGAAGAATATCTGAGGATAGCAGCCAAGTTTCTGTTTGTGTTCCTTTTTAAGGTTCAGGGAATGAAAGAACTAGGCGTGAATGTTGCAACACCTAATTTTTATGTACTTTGATGGAGTTCATAACCTTAGTGCTTGCATTTGCAGTGCCTGGGGAGACAGAGCTACCCAGCAATGGGACCCAAAGCTTGTTTCATACTAAGCTGGTGATTGCCCAACAAGAAGTGCTGCAGATCCCCAGTGACACAGGGTGGTTCAGCAGCTCTTTCCGTGCCGTGTTTGCTGTGGAACAGGAGCACAGCTGGAGCTGGGCTGCAGGCACACCTTCCAGCTGGCTTGTTGCAACCTCCTGCCATGAAGGTGATCAGAGTATGTGGCTGGGACATGGGGACATTGACTTCAAAGCTTACCCTCTTTTTCTGCAGGTGTCTCATCCCATAGATCTCCTCTGTGACACCCTCTTGAATTAGGATTTTGAATTCCTGCCAAGGAAAGCTTTTCTAATTTTGTGTGGCAATTGGTCCACAGAGAGTGCAAGAGCTGGGGCCAGCAAGACTGTCCTACATGGCCCAGGTGCCCTCCTGCTGATGTTCATATTTCAGCATGATATGGAAAGTGGGTAAGATTGAACATGTTAATATTGAGGTTTTGGGTTCCAGCATTCATCTGCAGAAGGAAGAAGGCAGAAGAGCAGTAAATAAGGGAAAATGGGCAGCCTTAAGGGCATGTAGGTCTCTAGAAGAATTTTTGAAGGGAAGAATATTCAGATACATGGAGGTAGGAGAAATTGAAAGAAAATGCTAGATTTCAGCTTACTGCAGTAGATTATGCCAGATTGACTGATATCTTTTTTTGATTAAATTGAATTTTATGTCCTAGATAAAGGAAATGCTTAGTTCTCCTGCTTAGGAAATATTGATGCCTGGTGAAACTGGATGACCTGAGAATTAAAAAGGGAACTCTGAGACAGAAAATGATTTGACTGATGAGGAAATGACAGTGAGTAAGTTTCAGAGGGGAGGTAATGGAGTGCAGTTAACAGAGGAGTTTCTGAACAATCATCTTCAGGATCTTGGTACAAAAAAGGAGGTAATGACATTTTCTGCACCCCATGTATGAACAGAGAGGAAAGGCTGATATCCCAGGGTCCTGAGCTGGTCACAGAATGATCCTGTGTCAATGGAGGCAGTCAGGCAACCCCAGGAACACAGTGAAGCTAGATGCTTGCAGTGAGCTGCTGTGAGTAGCTTGTTACTGTAAATGATATATAGACCAAGGTATAAGGGAGGACATGAGATGTCAGCTGCATTCTCATGCATGTTTTCATTAATCTAACCCCCAAAAAATCAGTAAAATCTTCACTAACTCCCAGCTATGACAAAGCAAATAAGGGATTCTGCCTTCTAAGCTAACTGCTGTTGGCATTTACCTATTTTCAAAGCAATTATTTTTGTATTTCTCTGTGTAGATAGCAAGAAATGAAGGAATGCCAGAGCTGCTTTGAGATGGCTGCAAAGCCTCCTTGAGCATTAAACTCTTCCACACTGTCTAGACCTTTGCAGTAACAGCCTCATACTTTCATCAGAAGATGTGGACTGCTCTTGTAGGAGATCTTTACCCCTAGTGAACTCGGGCAATAACAGTGTGTAAACATGAGGCCAGTCCTACACTTAAGTATTACACAAACCTTATTTTGAAATAGAGTTTTGTCCTGATGGACTTACATGGACAAAAACAGCCCAAATTTCTTACTGTACTGAGGCAATTTTTACCACTGAGGGGCTAGGCTTTGTTAAGACAGCCATGCATCCTCAACTTCTAGATCAAAATGCATTATAAAATACTGCTCCATACCATCTTACTCTTTTTCCCTTCTTTTTTTATTTTTTTTCTTTCTTCTCATTAATTTCAATCATGTAATAAGAAAAACCCAGTTATGTTAATTGGTATGACTCCCCCTCAAGGGCATTGTGAAGCATGAAATAATTCCATTCATTACTGACAATGCAGGGACATGAGTTTTCCCTAGAGGATCTGTTTCATCTTGTGATTTGGTGACCATACAGAACAGTGATGGGATTAGGAACATATTGTTTTAAAATTAATTGTTTGTCAAGGAGAAGCTGGAAGATGATGGGGAAAGAGGAAGCTTAAAATTCCAGAGATTGACTTCAAGGTTCTTGGTGGCTGATGCATCTAATGGATATTTATCAAGGCAAACCCAGCTGCTGAGCCATCATTCACCCTAGCTCTAATTTTCTTTTTAAAAGGCAGCTGATATGGTGTTTGAAACATGCCACAGACTGGCAGAGAGCTAAATTGATGTAAAGCTGGTCAGATTCATTTCTCCTTTTTTATTTTTGGGAGTCAGAATTTCATTTCCCTAAAATGCAGTAAGTGTTTGGACATGAGCTCCCAAGCTGTCCAAAGATCATTTTGGAAATGGAGCCACCTTGCTGGGGTTTGTCCTCCCAGGTAGCCCATACTCTGCCAAGCAAATGCTGCAGTCCTGGAGCACAAACATTGGTTATTCTAGCTGAGAGGAAAAACCAATCTTTTTTTTTTCTTTTCTTCTTTTTTTCTTGTTTTTGCTTAGCTAGCAAAAAAAGCATCTATTTGTACTTTTGCTGCATTTGCAACATTTTCATTAGCAAAGGGCTGGGGTTTTTTTGGAAATCAGGCTGCTTTTGTGTGAGGAAGTGAACCTCCTGACGCTATGTCATTTCCCTTGTTTCCAAACAGCTTCTTGTCTGAGCACACAGCCTCCACTGAACATCTGGCTGTAAAAGAGCAGGCAACTTTCTGCCAGCCATTCCTCTGCTCGTTCCCTTGCTGTTCTCAGATGATGTTATCAAATCTTTACTGCAGCTTTAATTTCATTGGATTAACGTGCATACTTTTTGTTGTTGCTCCTTCCATGCCCTGGATAGATTTACTGGTTTGGCCACAGCCTTCCTTAGCACTGAAGAGGAGCTCCAAGCCAGCAGTGCCCCACGTTGCATGGGTGTGTTCATTAGCTAAGTGCAAAATACCGACGAGCGTCAGACACGTACATTGTTCCATCTCTCAGGCAGCCTCTGCTGAGGATTACTCATGAAAAATAATCAGTAAAATACGTTGCAGATGAAGGCTACGACAGGAGAGATAATCCTGCCATTAAAGGTCCCATAATGCAAGCACATCTCCCTCACACAAATGGAAACATGGATAAGGTCTTTTAACTGAGTCAATAGAGATCAATGCAAAGGCAATAACTCAAGAAATGGATGCATTAACCAGAGAGCAAGAACCTATATACTCCAAAGTTGAACCATGGCTCTGGAATTAGATGTACTGAGGGGATACAGACCAGGTTACTAAAAGCAGTTGAAATCATACATAAAAAACTGAAACAAAAATAATTACAGGTTTTCCTTTTAATCATATAGTATAGTAGAAACTGAGATTTGTGAGAGGCATGGGAGTAAATTAGCCTTATGATCAGGAGTGAATGACCTATTTGCTCGTTGGGTTATCTACAAGCCAGCCATCTGTAACAGAGGATGTGACTGACTTGGTAGAAAAGGAGCAACAACAGCCAGGGATCATGTACTCACCTTCTCCAGGCTACCCTGTGCTGAGAGAAGCACAGGCTTTCCTGTTGCACATGAGTAAAGGCTGGGAATACATGTTTTGTACTTCTACCCACACATTTTCAGAAAGAAAAACCCAAAACCAAAAAATGACTAAAGGCTGCAACACTTGCAGGTTTGACGAGCATTTTGGAAAGGTTTGTGCAGTTGGAAGAATGACATAATACCAAGCTAATATGCATGTGAGAGAGCCAAAATCCCCACTGGAAGAACTGTGGGAAAAAAAAAAACCACAAAGGGAGGGGGAAATACCCAGTAAATGTGGCATCTGACAAGTACAGCTGCTGCCACTGTAGATATCCCATGCCTACAACAGAACTGCTGGAAATAGTGTTTGATAGGAGTCTAGCCCAGGATTTGGAGTCAGATGCTGGCTTTATGCAGCTCTCATAGTAATTGCTGGGAATGCAAGTGTTTAGCAATGCTGGAAAAACCCCCAGCAGGCTATAGTTGTGTCTGAATACACCCAGTGCATGATCTTTTCTGGATTTTACCTTGACAAAGAATAGACTGAAATCCAAAGTTACCTGGAGTGAATGTTTGCATTCCTCAGCCTTGTTATCACACCCTCAATTGCTCTTTGCACACCTTGCCCATTGCTCTGCACTTTCCTATTGTTTGGGAAGGTGGTGGTGAGCAGGGCAGTGGTGCCGGGACAGACACTGCCCGTGTGCTCCAGGGGTTATGGGGCACAGCAGGCTGGCAGCTGCATGCTGCAGAAAGGAGGAGGACCCAAGACGTTTCCTTAACTCTGTAGCTTGCTTCTGCTGAGACTGAAAGCAAAGGCTGTGGAGTGCGTTTGATCCACCTGTCTGCTGGCAGGGATTGCTGCTCCCAGGGACTGACAGAGATCCCAGCTAGGCCCCTGGTGCAGGTAAATCCATAAGATGTGCTTCCATCCCTGTAATTTTCCAGCCCACTGTTGGGGATACCTGGGAGTGTATGTTTGATCACTGGGAGACCCTGCAAGAAAATAGAAGGGGTAGAATCCTAAGCACTGAAATCAGATTCTAGAGATGCATCTATACCTTTGAATATTCACTTCACTGCCATAGAGCAAGGAGAAAAATCTTAGTAAGAGACACTTGAACCTCTTAAAAATCATCTCTTGGCAATAGTGACCTCTCATGCATATTTATGTACAGCACTTAACTTTATAATGGACACTTGAAAGACATTTAATTCATTTTTTTACCTAGGAATGAAGCTATGTGGAGTGTGGCAAAAGTGTTCCAAGGTCCAAATATTAAAATACAGAAATGGTCCTGGTATTTACTGCATGCCAGCCCAAAACTACGTCCTGGGAGTATACTGCTTAAGAATTCATGTACTTGATTAAATGAGTATGTGTTAGCAAGCATATATCCATACCCCTAAGAATCAGTAAAAGCAGGCAGTTGCTACAGGACTTCAATCAGGTTTTCCTGGAAAAATTTCAGACAGGTCCTAGGGCTTGGTTAGGTCTGTAAAACCTTTTTGTTGCATAGAGCTTAATGTTATTCATTATGCACTGAAAGCAAAATCATATGACTACCATTTCCTAAGTAACATAATTATCTTATTGATTCTTATGGGGCAAAACACTACTTTTATTGTTAATTAATACTGCCAAATCTGGTTATGCAATTCTGGATATAGGAAGTTCAGTTTTATGTGTGTTTATGGGGAAAAGTCTAAAAATAAACACTTTGTATTTTTTTCTCCTTTCAGAATGTGAGTATAGATATTCCTTTGTGTGATCCCTGTTCTTAACACTACAGGAAATACAACCTATTATCACTTTTCATCAGGGAAAAAGAAGCATAGATAATGAAACAGAAAAATGCCCTGTGAAAAACATATTTAATAAGCTTTAAGTAGCTGAACCAAAATGCACAAGGCAAAGAAACGTGATGCTGCTGTTACAGAACCAAAGTTATTTTATGGGAAATGAAAAGAATATTTGCATAATTTCAAGGGCTTGTACTTATTTTACGTGGAAATGTATCAGGAAATTCTTCTGCAGGGGGCACACAAACAGTATCTTGTCTGTCCCATGGAAAAGACAGAAAGCAAGATTCATTACACACTAGGACATATAATGACTTTGTGATTCTTTCAGTTCTCAGCCAGTGCTCTAATGAAATTCAAGCCTGCTACATCTGCCATACTACACTGTTAATTAGTTTTCTATTTATTTAGCAGATCTAGAAGTGGAAAGCAATCTATTGCCAGTGAATTGTTTGACTTCTATGCTAAGTAGGCTGCATTCCAATCCTCTGATGTTGGAACTAGCATGAATCCAACTTTCATCTCATTGCCATGTCAAATTAGCACCCAGCAGATTCTACATACAAAGACATTTTTTCCTTCTCGTTCATTTGTAAAAGACCTTGGAAGATCTTGGAAGTCAAGAAACAGAAGCTGAACAAATTTTCTCCAATCTCTCTCCATCCCCCTTACATGCTACAATGGATTAAATGTGGAAGGTACAGAGGTTGTGCTTTGTTTGTATTGAAATAGGAACATTCTTTTAAGTGGGCCATGTTCACTATTTAAGACAAAAAATACGGATGCATACTCTGCAACAGTTTAAGTAAAATACTATCCAGCCTAAGAGAAACCCAGAATGCCTTGGCAAAGTTATGAGATGACTTTTGCACACACTTTGCCATTTTCTATTTCTGTCTGAATTCTGTAATACATTGCAGCATCCAAACACAACATTGTGTATGTGACTTACTCCTGTCTTGCAGTGTCAACAAAGTCACTGGATTGTGAAAGTATAAAATGAAGCCAGATGGAATTAGAAAATAAATTGGCTAGAAATGAAGCCATTAATCCTGTTGTACTGCATTGTAGGACCTACAGTGTGCTGGGGGAGTGTGAAAACACAAATGTACACCCTGACTTTGAAGTTTGCCTTGAACTTTGGGATTTTCTAAAATCTAGATACAAAATCTGAATGTGCTTTTTTGGATCAGGCTGGTCCTAAAGAAGCCATTATTGTACAATTGATAGGAAAAATGCTGTGCTGAATTTTAGCAAAACATTCCTACAGTACTGTTATTTATGGAGCATCCTTGATAAAATTCTTGTAATAGTCAAGGTGTTGACTTTGAGTAATATATGATGTAAATCAGAGAAATACAATATATAGCGCAGGACAGCAACACAGAAAGGGTCCAAGAGCATACTGGTGGTACTGTTCACAAAAGAATAGCTCCTTTCAAGAGAGACGAAATAAATCTCTTTTACTAGACCAAATGATATTTTTGGAAAAATGTTTTTGGATTTCAGGTCTGAAACAGAAATAGTGAACTTTAAATGCTGGTTGAAAACCAGTCTATGTGAGTTTAACTTTATTATGTGAATTGATTTGATGGCTTGAAAATCATATTTAAAAAGCTTTTTAAAAATAAAGATGGGATACTTGGAAAGTTTAAAGCCAGCACTAGGCTCAGAGAAGAGTAGAATTAGAAGATATCTGAAGGAGGCAGCATAGATGAGGAAGGGAAAAATGTGCCAAGTTTTGAACTGCAGGAATGTGCTTTCAACTCAGGACAGAGAACCAGAAAGAGTGAAGACAAGTGAATCCAGCTCTTTGACTGATGAAAATTAATGGCTGCCTGCCTTTCTGCTGTTTGGAGTAGTGGGATTTTTTGGTTTGTTTCAGTGATAGATATTTTCTTGACTTTGCTATTATTTCTTTAGCATGTTCCTCTCTTCCACCTTTAGGGAGAGAACCTAAAAGACTGGCAGGTCAAACCCTGAGGAAAAAAATAGCCTAATGTAGTGATATATTTAATGCTGACAAGAATTCCCTAGTGCTTCCTGGAAGCCTCCATTCCTACAGCTTAGTGTTTCATCAGGGTAGAAAAAAAGGAAACAAACTGAATGAGTCAGAGTAATTTTCCTAAATTTTTTTAAAGTTGTTTTCCTGTGTTTTTGGCGTATTCAAAAGGACTGAACAGTACTCCTTAACAAAGCATGCCATTAAGTAAATGTTGCATGTTTAATGGTTGGGTTTGAACTTTTGATAGTCAGGAAAAGGAAAGAATATAAGCCAGGATTTATTCATCTTTTCCAGTGTTCACAGAGCTGAATGGACTGAAACAAGCAGCTGAGTCTGGAGGCAGAAATCTGAAGGCTAAAATTCTGCTAATGAAGATCTGTGATGTATAAGCATGTCTTCCAATGATTAGGAATAAATCCATGAGTTTCAGGAGCCTTAACTATACCTGGTCTGCAGTCTTTCCAAACGGATAGATTATCTGCATAAACATATGAAACAGTTGCCAGAAAAGCTTCTGCTTATTATGAAGTGTTCATAATCTTCCTGTAAGTTGCCAGAGCTCAATCTCAGCCATAATTCCCCCTGTTTCTGCCCATATGGGAAAATTTGGCTTTATCATAAGTGTCCCTGAGTTCTTGTGTACGATATGGTACATCCTCTCTTACTGGTTGCTTCTGCCCCGGTTCAGAGGGAGGCAGAGAGCTCATCCTGCAAACAGCTGCTGCAGCACTTTTCTTTTGATCAAGTTGTGTCTTATTTTCTGCAGTAGTATAAGAAAAGGAGTTTGTCTAAACTCCCATATGCAGCCAACAGATGCTTGTGAGCAGGGATGTTGTATAACCAATGAATGATAACTTATAAAATCTTTAAACTTGCAGAAAGATTTCAGAATTTCAGCAAATTTCTGTCTTGTCTGGCTGCTTGTTTCGATTCGTTATAGCAAAAAAAGCCAGTTGTGCATAAACTCCATCTGTTCTTATGGAGTAATGTGTATGTGGTTGAGAGGGATATTGGAGCGATGTTGTTGGAAGACCAGAGAAACTGAATATGGGATCAGGATTCCATTTGATGCACAGAAGAGGCTGCAATAATAAGCAATTCAACTTTTTGCAAAAATATTGGCAGAAAAAATTGTTTAAGTGTAATGTATGCCTTGAAAGAAATGTTCTAAGTTATTTAAATTATGCCTTCATTTTGCAATGCTGTGTAATACGTTTATACAAACTACAGCTCTAATCCTTGCTTATGTAGATGTGCACTGAATTCCTTCTCTCAGTATTTAGTAGAGCAAGATACAGACTTTACTGAACAGTGAAATGAGAGACTGAGATTGAAGGTGCCATTTCATAACATGACTGACAACTCAGTTTAATTGTTCTTCTGGTCTGTGATACAAAGACACAGAATTTTGTAACAAGATTTAGTTGATAAATACCTAACATATTAGTCCTGGCAGTAAAATGTAATTTTAATTGTAGGAAAGATAAAAAAGCGTTTGTGGAAGGATGACACAAGGCCTATATTTCTTCTAATTTGTACTTCTTACTTTTGCACTAACTATGCACTTAACTATACTCTCTAGTAGAGGTAGCTGGGGTAAGATGTGGACTTTAATTTTTGGTGTGCTACAACAGAGCAGCCAGCAGGCTGTATTACTGTAACAGGCAGAAACAGTCACCCCAGAAACCTCTACATTTCTTTGGGTCTGATGCAATTTTACAGAGCTGCAAAAGAACTCTGGTGAAATCGTGTTTATGCCTGGAGATCCAAATGGATCGGAGAGACAGCAGAGAGAAGATGTGGGAGGAGAGGAAGCACTGGACTCTACTTTCCACAAAATAAGGCCTCTGGAAATAAGATGGTGCCAAAATCTCTGCATTTGTTACGTGTGTGCTTAAACAGTCCTTTCTAGTTTAGGCAAGAAAGATCCTTGTCCCGACAAGCTTACAGGCTAATTGAAACCTTTGTGTGTCTGCACAACACAGCAAAGTGGAAAGTGGAAACACTATATCATTTTTTGTGTCAGAATATACGCTTCAGCCATGAGAAAAGGGTGGATATTAATGCAGGACAAGGGGACAAGTGGCACATGGAAGCCGACCGAACCAACAGCTCAGGGAGAGCAGCTCCACAGGACAAGCCTGGGTAATTAGGCAGGAAAGAAATGATGTAGAAAGCTTAGAAAGTCAGGAGTTGTGAGATATATGGAAAGAACAGCAAACTGAGTAGATTTAATTGTCTGCATTACGTGTTTGAAGTTGGAGTAGCAGGTGAAAGGAATAAGGAAGATGTAGCCACCTGAGAGGCTTTAAAGATGTCATCTGGAACTTAGAGGCAGAAAGAAGGTGAGAAGTTGAACTGTGAAGAAGTAGTAAATTCAAGTTAAAAGCTAAGGATAAGGTGTATCTGTTTTAGAGGTAAGCATGGCAGTGGAAGATTAAGGTAAGGGGAAAAAAGGAACTTGAGGATGAGATGTGTATTACAGGGGGAGAAGAAGGAAAAGAAGCATTGGAAATATGCCATTTGTAGGTGGGAGAATAGAGAACACTAGGTCTTGTAGATTATCTATGCAATATAATAAGCAAAGCAGTAGCAGAGGATAGAGGGTTATCATTGCTCTCAGGGACCTATATGAATCTATATGCAATACCTAATTTCAAGGAGTATATTTACAGATTTGCTAGTGATGGAAGCACAGGTAAAAAAAATTAATATGAAAAGTTATAGAACTTTTCTAGTCAGCACAACAGAAGCAAAACAATATGAAAGTTTCAGTGATGTGTACCTGGGTATGGTCCAACACAAAAAAATATAGTAACTTTTAAAGAAAAAGTGGGTTAACTTTTCAGGGAGAAAGGGTTCTCTGGGTCTCCAGACATTGTGTGCTTTGCACTGTATTCAGTGAATGAATGCATTCTTAAAATGTCTGCAGTTACAAACTTTATTTTCCACAGCACATGTCGTCATGCCTCTGGCACTCTGTTTATCACCTCCTTACTGTGGCTGCTCTGTCCCATTCAGGACAAGTGCCCTTGGCCACCACCCTCTGAATTCCTCTTGGGCGCATTTTGTTCTCTGCTTCAGTTCTTTCCATTTTTCTACTTTCATGTTGCATTTTTGCTGCTGCCAATGTTGAGAGGCACCAAAGCTATCTGCTAAGTAATTTCCTTCTCTCCATAGCTCCTGATTCCCATAGGCACTGCTGAATGTTTCCCTCTTTGTTTCGGGAAAGGCTTTCTTCTGCAGGTGATCTGGCACTCACAGCATCAGTTTGCTCTTTTCTTTCTGTTTACAGTTCACTCTGTTTTTCCTCAAGTGAATCACAGATACCGATGAACACTTAAGTTTTTTGGCAGCAAATAAAAAATAATCTAACTCACATTGGCTGAGACTGAGGTTTTTTCTGAGAAGTGGTAAAGGCGTCTCAATGGTTTTTAAATTTTGGAAGACCGGACCAGTTTGGGGTGGTGGCAAGGGAAGATGCAGAAAAAACCTTTGTACATTTTGATCCTGGCGAATGTCTTCTCTGCATATTCCTTTTTTTCCATTTATCTTTGAGAAAACAAGCCTTCCATCAACAGAGCCTTTTACCCCCCAAGATTTGTGAGGGATAGAGATCAGGAGTGAGAAGTATCTGAGTTAGAGCATCTATCTTCCACTATCCTTCTTCATCATCAAAGGTCCCATTATGCATTGGCCACTTCAGCATTCTAGTGGATTGGAGGGAATTATGGACATAGTCCAGCACAGTGCTGGACAAATTATTTAAAAGAGGCTACCTGCTAGGACATCATGCAGTATCCAGCCTCTTTCACTGAGCACACTCTGGCAGCCTGGTGGGCACTTCCACTGACTTAATGCAGCAAATGCATTGCTAAAATGCAGGGTTTTTTTGGTCTGGTATAATCAGTAATATAGCAGTATATGTTAAAAATCAGTTATCTTCTCTGATAATACATTTGAATGTCCCAGTTCATATTTGCATGTTTCTTAACTTTTTAGAAGTGTTTTATGCTTTTGGTTTTATGTCTTTTTAAAAAAAGCGAGTCATGTCATGAAAAAGTACAAAATGCTCAGTTTGAGACAGTTTATTTGCAGTAAATTATATAGTGAAGTTTTATGGTGTTTTAAGTTCTCTGATTTCTGCTGCTGCTTATTCTGGGGTCTTTTATTTCAGCATGTTTCCATATTTGATGTAACAGAAACAATAATACGGTTGAAATCTTTTCTTTTTATGGTACATATCAGACACTGTTTATGAGACACGATTTTAAAACCTTCCAAATGCAATCTTTGGAATTAAAAGTATTTTTTATTTTGTTTTTTAAGAAAAGCCCCTTTCAAGGGGATATTGTAACTTTAATCATTGTTTTGGAAAATTAGGGATGAAATTGTGGCGTCACTGAATCAAGTTATTCATTAATGTTAAGTGGGCTTGAATCTTCTCTCTAGTTTAAAAAACAATGTTACCTGGTTTCATGAACTCACTGCATTAAAAATCCACTACTGCATTTATGCTTAAGTATTCTTACTTCTGAATTACAAGAACCTGAACAAAGGCAATTATTTGCTTCACATCCTATGGCAGCAGAATAACTGAGGCCATTTACTTTCGCACAGGAAAGCTGAGCCCACTGATAGGAAACCATTCTGAGAAGATCAAGTAATATCAGTACAGATGCAGGTGAGTGTTCTCACAGGTTTCACTCATGTAGGAATGCTCATTCCCCTTTTTCTTGCTGGCAAGAAAATAATTTTAGAGTCAAGAGATCTCCTCGTTCTGCATCCCTGGGCTTCTTCCCAGAACAGTCATGGTATGATATGAGATTTAAGGTCACTATTTATTTCACACCCATTACTAGCTCCAGACACAAACCTTCCCCCCAACCCTCTGCGGTGCTTGGAGACACAGTGAGTCCTCAATTCTTCCTGCAGGTCTGTCCTTGTGACAGTTTTTTGTTCTGTCATCACCTCTGAAATACAACCAGCAAGGTGCCGTTCAACACAAATCAAACACTATGTGTGAATTGGAGAAGAAACCTTTATGAGAAAAGATATTGGAGTATTGTTCTTGGAGTTTTAAGCAATCTGCACCACTTTTCTGGGGTTTAGGTGGCCAAAAGGGAGTGCAAGTGCTTCTGTGAATTTGCTTTGCTTGAAATTGCTAAAAGTATGTGCTGTGCATTTCTTGCTTCAAGGTTCCCGAAGGTGTCAAACCCAGGTGAGAACTCACATGGTACAGCTGAACATGGTGCTGTCACCAGGCACAAGGCAAGATCCCATTTCTGACTATTCAGTTTCTGTTTCGTGCCAAAGGTAAGAACAAACAGACACAACTCTTTAGATGGGGATATCTGTCTTTGAAATTTATTTTCTAATTCTCTGCTAAAACTTAAAGCACCCAACACATTTTGCTGCTAATGTAGCCTTCTGTGAATGAAGACAACAACACCCAGAAGCTGTTTCTCAAGTCTCAAAACCAATTATTCTAAAAACAAAGCCTTTATTGTGTTTGACTAAAGCTAAACAAACTTGAAATTTAGATTTCTTTTGAAAAGAATGGTCTGCTAATTGGTGTTGAGTTTTAAATGTTTGAGCTTGTTTATTTCTCTCGCTTCCTTGAATGATGTTTCAGAAACATTCCCGTTATTACAGTCTATTAAATCAGGCTTATCAAAAAGGAAGCATTTACTGATATCTTGAAAGACATGTGTGTCTAATTAAGGTTGTGTTGCTGTGCATATTTTATATTAAACGTTTCCTGCAATTTGACTTTAATCAGGTCTGAAGGACCTTAGTGTTTGGCTCAATCACTTATATTTTGCTCCTTTCCCTGGACCAAGGGAGGAGGTTCTGTATCAGTTTGCAAAGTCACATAATTTACAGCAGGTGAGGAAATTCTGCCACACACTGTAATATCTATTTAACACATTTGTTCCTGGAAATACTGGCAGCTGGTACTAAATGCAATTGATGGAGCTGGTAAATCCAAAAGAAGCCTGGAGTAGTTGTAGATTGCCATTTTGAAATGTGATTAGACAGCTACTTTGCGTATTTTCTGGTTATTTCACCCAGTTTTACTTGGAACTATGATTATTAGAAGAAAAGAAAAAATATTTTTAGGTTTCTGAATTCCTGGTTTCCAATTTACGAGGTTGGTTTTGTCTTGCACTGTTTTGCCAGGTTCCTCTGGTCCCTGTTTTTGCATATACTGTTATCCTCTGCTGTTTCCTTAACTACCTTTCTTGTTTCATGTATGGCTACCAGTGTTAGAGGGAAATTCACTGCCAAGATGTAGCCATCAAAACACTTGTCTCAGGCATGGGTTCTATTTTTCTGGTGCCCTCCCTTGTCTCCATTCTTAACTTCATCCTTCATTAAGTAGGGTTTTTTGGTGCTATAATTTAAATTTATTATATGTAACCTGATCCCACAAGATAATTTAAAATATTATCAGAGAATAGCTATCTTTGTTTTTTCTCTGTGAAATACTGACAATTTTGAGTGAAATGTCATATATGCATATGTCCAGGTTTTTGGAGGAATCATTCATAATGCAAGAATAAGCTTAGCTAACTAGTTATAACATAGCTGTCAAAAAGCTGTGCAATAGATTGTTATCTTAATTTTGCTAGCAGAGGGAGGCAGTAATGCAGAACTCTTTTCCATAGTATATTTAAAAATATGTATACGTACATCTACTGTATATTAGTATAGTGACAGATTCACATTTACAGAAATACATAAATATATTTGTGTGGGGAGACACAGATTTCTTCTTCTTTTATCAGATTTTTCTAAATTTTGGCAATCTCTTTGTTGCTACTCTAATTAATATACTATGTAATAACTTCAAATTAAAGCTGTGATCTGCCTGTAATAGATGGTTTACACATAATAGGGAGAGATTACTTTTGCCACTGATATCATGGCCCAAATAGATGTAGCAGATAAGGAGAAGAAGAAAGGAAAAGTAGTTATTCCCCGCTAAAGGGGCACGTACTGATAGAACTGTCCTGTGGTCTGATCAAACTCCTGGGAATTTTATGTGCACTGAGAAATTCAGTGGTGCCAGGGAGTGCATCCCAGTGGCAGTCCTGTTCAAAAGAGCCTTGGGACAGTTTTCCCCCAAGGCTAACTAACACTTTCCCAAAGACTTGCCAGGCACTGTTTGATAAGGTGGCACACTGTGTTGGAAGAAATCTCAACAGTATAAACACAACCAGCCCAGGGTGAGCACCACTGTGGTTGCAGCTTGATCCTGGTTCTGTTTGTTAAACTTTTTAGATGAGAGGCAGAAAAAAATCTGTATAAAAAACTGACATTAAATTCAAATTTCTTTTTTCTCATTTCAGTGTCTTTCTAGATCATTACCCTTATTCAGAGCACATTATTCTTAAAAATCACTCTAGTAAAGTGACTAAGACAGTGTTTAAAGAACAAAACAAGCCCTTTTATCTTCTTCAGACAAATATCACAAAATGTTAATTGATTAGTTTCCAGTTTTGACACGGTTGGGTTTTTTTCCTTAACAAATGAAAAAAAGTTAAAGATAGCTGATTCAATAATAAACTTCTCGAATGCTCCCAGATGAGATAATGTAATTAATACTCAACTTATGAGCATTTATATTTGCAAAACATGACAAATTCAGTCCACACAGTTCAGGAACACTAAATGATATTTAGGAAGAAATAATGCTGGAGGTTTCTGTAAACTTCATTTATTTAATTCCTGATATTCAATAGTTTTAAAAAGACAAATTCTCACACTTTGACAAATAAATACTTGAGAAATAAATTAGCAATGGCTATGGCTTAAAAAGTGTCAGAAATGGAATGGAGGCAAATTATTATGTTCTGTAATGGACTATTTATTCCTGAGACAACTGTTTAGGCTCCTCAGTTTACTCTGTTCTGCAAATAAGTCTGCAACTTATGCCTGTATCATCTTTTGCCATTCAAATAATCCCTCTGTATCTATAAAGTGTGAAGATTCTGCTGGCAAAAGTAACAGATAAGAAAACAGCTGTCAAACAGAAGCCTCTTCTTCTGCCCTTCCCCCTTTGCATGGAGATATTTAAACAGGAGAAAGCAGAATACTGTGCTCTGAGAATAAAACTCTCCCAAATCCACTTTCCTTCTTCCTAGGTCAACACTTGTTGATATTGGAAGCTGTTTGCCTGAAGAACAACCACGAGCCTCTTGATGATTTGTGAAGAAATCTGGAGTTGATTTGTGTACAAGGGAGGAATGATGTTCTGTTTTATTCTACCAGCATCTCGCAGCCTTTCTGTTATGACACTCAAGCCCTACAGGAGTTCCGTGCCCAAGGCAGTAAATCTCTGTGTCTAGAGGTGGGCTCAGCTTCCCTCATCAATTAATTAATGAAGGTTAAGTGTCTGAAGGATATTTCTGGAAACTAGATTGGCTGGGGAGTCCTAAACTGTGCTTATGAATCTGAACTATGAATTTTAACATTGCTTCTGTATATGAGAAGAAAAAAGCATGCATCACCCATGACTTAAGAAAATTTGCAGACCTGTTTTGTTGGGGTTTTTTGTGGACCTGTCATTTGAGAAAGCTGTCTAATGACATATGTTAGACCTCTAAGCACTCTGGTAATTGTGGCTTCAGCACTTGTACCTTTCTGCCTGCTATGAGCTCTAGGTCTATCAGCAGAAATTGAGGCATCTGTGAGTACAAGAGGGAGAATTTGTGTTTTACATCTAATTCAGTTGTTTATGCACCAAAGACAAATACTGTAAGCCTGTATATCGAACTTGCACCAAAAATTGTTTTTTAGATTCCCTCTCAGTTCAGTGCTGTCCGTGGGGATACACCTCCCATCTGTGAGATGACTCTGTCACACTAGTATGGAAACAGCTAGACCTCTCATAGCCTAGGCAGGTGGCAGACTCCATCTAGAATGCTGTGATTCAGCTGTAGGAAATTTCTTTTTGGGAAGGAAAAGAAAAAGGGAAAATTATGCAGGATGCCATTTGGAAATATCTCAGCCTCAAGATTAGGTGGACTCATAAAAGTACCTCCTTGTAAACACATGGCTGCACCCCACGGCCTCCAGATATAATGTGACAATGCTTCAGAATCAGTCTCGGGAAAACGGAATATTGCTCATTTTTGGTGTTCACCACAAAAGTTGAGTACTGAAAGAACTTACCTGCAATTTCCAGTGCCATGTGTTGTGGGTTTTTAAATTTATTTTTGTTTTAATCCTTACATATCTTGTAATTTCTGAATTTGAATAAATTCAGAGGAAAAATAGTAAAGAATGTAGAGTGAGTACAAACAAATAAAGGGGAGCTTCTATTGTTGGAAATTTTGACCTGTTTGGTAATCTTAACAGCGCTATAATTTGGGTCCTTATAATCATTCTCTTTTTTTTTTTCTTTTTTTTTTTTTCCCCCCAGGAGTTAGGATTTTGCACTGGGACACAAAGTCTGGATCTGTTATGCAACTCTGATCAAGAAAGTGAGGGATGTGCTGCTACCCTTGGCTGAAGCAAAATTCCCTAAGGCAGAAGATCACTAGGTAGGCCCATGGTCTTGCCTTTAAGAATGCACTGAAAACATCGGTGTTGTATTTGCACAGTTGAATTTGTGTGTTTTCATCTTCTGGAAGCAGAGATTGTTCTAACAGGTTAGAAATCTGCGGATGCAGGTTGGTTTCAGCAGAAGCAGCAAAGTGCTCAGCACAGGTTAACTAGTTGATGTCCTATATTCTGTTTAGGGAATGTGAGCTATGTAGCGCACAGGCCCCTTGGTCCAGGCAGGACTTTCTGGCTCCTCACAGGGCCCCTTTCCACACGAACCTCTGGGCCTGGAGAAGGCAGCTTGTCCTTTCCATCAGCATGCTGGTCAGAGGTGCAGCTGACAGGCACCTGTGTTTGATGCCTGGCTCAGGTTTATGATCTGTGTCCAGTCTTAAATTTTCCTGTGCCACTTTCTTTTGGGAAAAGTAGAGATAATTGCTTTCCTCATCATTAACATAGCACTCTTGTGCACTACAACCTCTTTGGCTTTGGAGATTTTTTTGTGTAGGTCTGGGTACTTGGTGTTATAAATGAAAGCCTTTAACAGGAGTCTGATGTGCCTGCTACCTGACTTAGACCTAGAGGTCCTCTACCTTTCTTATCCCAAAAAAAGGACCTTAGCTGGTGTTCTTTTTTAAATCTCCTCTCTTTGGGAATGTTCATAGCTTAAAGGGACCCCCCAAAGCCCTTACTCAAGCCAACAACTCTGAACTTTTTTTCTTACTGGCCTCCATATGAAAGCTTTTTGCTATGCCTGCCTCTACCCATTCTCCTTCTTCAAAGTTATTCAATTAGGTCATCTCCCTGATGCTCTTTTCTTCCAGTATTTACCAGCTTGATGCATTTTTTCCATTTGCCTATGAGCCCACTGTGTGCCGTACATGTATACATAAAAGGAAGTCCTGCTTCCCCTTCCTGCAAGTCCACCCCAAGAGAAAAAAGCAGCACATCATTATACAGGTGTGCAAGTATGTTTGGCTAAGGCTACACAAAAGTGCTTCAGTTTGCCCAGGATGGACAAGTCCAGGTAAGTTTGAAATCTTACCAGCTGCAAGACAAAACTGAGGTTTTTTTTAAATTCACATTTAAGGAGTTTAAGTACTTCAACAATGTCTAATACTGTATCTGTGGTCACAATTGGCTATGTACACTTATAGAAGAAAAAAAAAGGCAAGAGGGAGAAGATATACGCTAAAGGATAAAAGACTAAACAAAAGTGATGCGAATTCAGTTGTTCAATACTAATTTTTTATTAGGTCATATACAGATGTACTGTTCTGAGATCTGCTAAACAAAGTTTTCACTTAACCCTTGAATAACACAGGCAAAGTCATTGAAAATAGCAAAATCAGTGTTTTAAGATCGTAAACAAGTTTGGAACAAATGAAGTACCATAAAAAGATAAACATATTTATTATGACAATGTTCTATGAACTTCAGCTATGCATACTGTTAATATGAAAAACTCAGTCTAGACAGAGAAATACTACTGCACTTGAAGGGCTACTATTTTGCAATTGCTTCAGTAGGTTTTTAAATGATAGCACAGAAGCACATTTTAAAATCTCTTGTTCTGCTTCCTGAATGCAGAAGAATTTACTGTCCCCCTTGTGTGAGCTGTGGCCCTGTCTGGAACAGCTATGTGTGTACTGGAGAATAAAAAGGGGTGGAAGGAAGGCCGAGATTATTATAAGCTGAAGAGGCAACTCTTTTGACAATGTAGTATTAAAAGAATTAATATGTCCATATTTCAGTACTAGTATTTTAATGCCATTTACTCTTCCATCTATAGAAAGCATATTCTTTAAATTACAGTTTTGAACTAACCAGTCTGAAAATAAATTAATATTCTAGTATATCTGGCTATAATTTCAGTATATTCTATTTAATAAAACAAAGTTCAGTTTTCATAAAAATCCTGTCTCATAAAAACTAACTCTCCTGAATAAGTGTTCTCAGCAAAATCATGGCAAAACCAGTGTCATTTAATTATCTGACTTGGAAGTCTAATTAAAGTATACTTAACTGAACCTTGTATCATACCAAAAAATATCATGTTTATTACTACTGGTGTTAAAGGAAACTTGTACAGGGCTGAAGCTTGGTCTTTTCTTTATTACTGAAAACACAAATCCAGTTAAGACTTCAGACAAGCTCTCATTTTTCAATTAACATGTTTTATTTCTATTTTATTCAGAGCTGAAACAAGAGTTTCATTTACAGCTGAGGAAAGCAAAGATGAAACTTTGTTCTTTCTTTTGTGCTCAGCCATACAATTTATTTTTCTCCTGGCAATGGATTTTAAATCTCTTTCCTTTTTTTTTTTATTTTTTTTTAAATGGGAACTGTTTTAGTAAGCGCTGACATTAGAGCTGACAATGCTTTGTGTGGTTTTTTTCTCCTTTTGCTTGGTTTCTGTGTCTGTGTGTGCAGGCATGCATTCATTAACGTAATTCCTCAACATTCAACAAGAGTGCATCATAAACCAGAGGAAAAAAGCCTCATAAATATTTAGATCCTCCACCTACCTTCCAAAACTAAAGTGAAAAAGAGTATTTAGTGTGGACTTGGTTTGAGTTAATCTGCATATGAACTGAAAGGGGGTACAAAAGGATGAAAAGGTGGTGGAAACGAGCATACAAACCCCATAGTCTCCAGGGGGCCATTCATCTTGTTCTTGTCAATACAATCTCAGTCTCACTGCTTGGCTGGGCTCTGCGCATGACCCAGCCTGGCTTTGCGGAGGATGTGCGAGCTTTTTTAGCCTGGTTTGCTTCTATCGGGTAATTTTGCCAGAGGAGAAGTAAAATGCTTTGCCTTTAGGAAGCTGGAGAAATTTCTCCACCTGCTTGTGGTTCACACATTGACATGCAAACTTAAAAACATTTACACAGAAGGACAAGTAGGTTATAAGAAAAGCAGTTTTAGGTAACTTGACAGTTAATGAGAGGTAATGACATCATGATGTAGGTTAAAGCATGCTAGAAACTCATGCAACTTGGACCAAGGGTTGTATATATTTACATATATAACTTTACTATTT